>PVJC01002163.1:0-82415 GCA_004026665.1 Murina feae | reverse complement strand
CACACACACCCCCCCTACACACTCCTCACACACAGACACACACACTCATAATACCCAAACACTCACACCCACACCTACACACCCCTCACACAGATACACACACACACACCCCTACACATTCCTCACACACAGACACACACACTCATAATACCCAAACACTCACACACACATACCTACACACCCCTCACACAGATACAAACACACACACCCCTACACAGTCCTCATACACAGACACACACACACACTCATAATACCCAAACACTCACATACACCCCTACACACTCCTCACACACAGACACACACACACAGACACACATGTAATACCCAGACACAATCACACACACACATACACACCCCTCACATACAGACATACACACATACTCACATAATATTCAGACATACACATAGCTACACACTGTCCTCATACACAGACGTGTACAAACACACTTTTGCTCACAGGGTCACACATATATACCTCAGTAGATTGGACACACGTTCACCAACAAAGACACACGTAGTCACACACACAAACATCCACGTCCACACTCGTGAGCCTACTCCCTTTTCTTGGGGGAAGAATAAGGTAAAAATAGACCTTTCTTTCCCTTCTCTTTGGAAAAACTAGTAATGACTAGAGAGAAAAGACTGGTTGAGGAAGCCGGGCAAGAAGAGGAGGGTAGGAAAAGGAAATAAAAGGAGGGAGAGAAGAGGAGAATGGCAGGGCCTGCCCGCCAGGCAGGGACTTAGGCCCAGAGCCCAAGCCCTAAGGAGGGGGGAGAGGGACCTGGGCCTGGAGCAGCGACCCCAGCATGCACGAAAGTGGGAGGCTGGTGGCTCTCGGCCCAGAGGTGGGAGGGCCTGGTGGGCCCAGCACCCTGGCGCAGTGAGCCATTTCCCCTGTCCTACCTGGCTCACCGCCCCCAGGCTGGGTCACTCACCTGGAGAAGGGCAGGAGGAGACAAGGGTGTGTGTGACGGGGGCTGCTGGCCCCGTGAAGGCTGCTCCGCTCACTGTGCTTCTGCAGGAAGGAGGGCTGGGCTGGGCTGGGCTGACTTTTAGCAGGAGGGGAATTCCCCGAGATGGAGGAGCCAGTCAGCCACACAAGGCTCAGCTGAGGCCCCCTCCCACCCCTGGCAGAGCACAGGGCCCTTCTCTCTCAGTCCCCACCTGTCACTGCCCAGACTGGCTGTCGCTTGCTGTGAATTCCAGGGAGATGGCTCAGGGGAAGAGCTGAAGCCTGCGGATTCCGTGGCTGGTCTGAGAACTGGCGCAGGGCAGGGGCCACCTGGTCTGCTCACCCCACCTCGCCCCAGGGTTCTCCCAAGGACCTCTATTTCCTCCTTTGCCTAAGATGGGGGATTCCAGTGCTCAGGACCCTGAGGAAATCACCAGATGTCCAGCCCACATCCTCCTGCCCCCAATCCTACCCCATCTGTTTCCACTTAGTCTCAGTGGATTCTGCACAGGGCAGAAAGAGCCAGACCTCCGGGGGCCAGACCTCATTCAGATATTGAGTGGAGTCTTAGAGACCTACCCCCCCCAGGAGCAGCCAGCTCTGCATGAACCAGCACGGGTGCTCCGGAGCCTTGCGTCCCCATCCGGAATCTCAGTGATCCCTGCTGGAAAATGGGGACAATGAGTCCTGCTTTGCCTGCCTCCTGTGATTATAAGTAAAGTAAAACGATGGATTGCAGACATCTTTGTAAACTATCGACTGCTTTCCAAATGTAAGGTCTCAGTTCATTATCTGCTGATGCCTGGGGAAGGGAAGGGAAGGGAAGGGAGGGGACCATGTGGATGAGCTGGTTTCTCTCTCTCTCTCTCTCTCTCTCTCTCTCTCTCTCTCTCTCTCTCTCTTATCTCTTATCTCTATCTCTACCTCTCTATCTCTCTCTCTTTTGATTAGCCCCAGTACAGAGTTTCTTCATTCTTACAGTTTCTTCAAGACCACTCACAGGCTTACAGATCACTGAGAATACAGGGTTGACAAGCCAGACCTGTTTCCAGCCCACTCGGAGCTCACAGATTTGGTGGCTGCCTGTCCAGAATAGTAGCCATTAGCCACATGTGGCTATTTGAATATAAATTCGTTAAAATCAGGAATTCAGTTCCTCAGTAGCACTAGATACATTTCAAGTGCTCAGTAGCCACATGTGGCCATCACATTAGCTGCACATGTACAGAACATTTCTATCATTGCCCAAAGTTCTATCGGACAGCATTGCTGTGGGGCTGTAAGGAAATTAATAGGTAGTGACAGTGAAGCGTGGTAGAGATGTGTTTTGGAAGGAGAAATACAGGGAGCGACACGAGCTTGGACAAGGGAGCAGCTGGTCAGAATCTGGGGATCTGGGAAGTCCTCCTGGAGGAAGTGACGCCTTAGCTGAGACCTGAAAGTAACCAAGCGAGAGCATAAGGAAGAGTGTTCTCAGCAAAAGGAAGAGACTGTGCGAAGAGAAGAGGGCATTCAGGGAACTTAAAATTTTTGTTTGCTCTGAGTGGAGCATGGAGTTTGCAGCAGGCAAGGAGAAGTAACATAGGTAGTGCCTGGGGAAATATGCAGGCCAGTCACAGAGGCCACATTCATCCCTGGGGGTGAGCAGGGGGGTGAAGTGGGGGATAGGAGGGAGGAGGGGGAGAGTTCACGGAATCCAATCCTCAACTGCTTCTGTGGCCCCTCAGACTGGGATTCCACGGGAATGCTAGAGACACCTCCTGGCTCAATGGCCTCACTTTACAGATGAGGAAGTGAGGGACAGATAAGGGAAGTTGTTGTCCAAGTGAGTACATGGAGGGACTTCCTGGCTCCTAGTCCAGTGCTCAGTCCCACACCACATTCAGTCCCTCGGTGGCAGTGTCACTTTTAAAATGTGCAATAACTGCCTGGCAGGTGTGGCTCAGTGGTTGAGTGTTGACCTATGAATCTAGAGGTCACAGTTCGATTCCCTGTCAGGGCACGTGCCTGAGTTGCAAGCTCGATCCCCCGTGGGGGGCATGCAGGAGGCAGCTGATCATTGACTCTCTCTCATCATTGATGTTTCTATCTCTCCCTCACCTTTTTTCTCTAAAGTCAATAAAAATATATTTTTTAAAAATAATAAATTTTCAGTAGCCACACAAGTGGCTACCGTACCAGAATGAGCAGAAACTCCCATCATCATAGAAAGTTCTATATGACTAGACGCACCAGTCCTTGAGTTAGACCAGGCGCGAAGGATGGTCACTGGCCTTCTCTCCACATAGACCCTTTTTTCTGGTGGGAATAAACACACCTTCCCACACCTATGCTGTCAGATGCTCTTCTCTCTGCCCCCTGATACCAAACTGAAGGGCCTCTCTCACAGCTCAGGCATCTCGTCCCCAGCTCCTTGGATGAAATCTCCTGGTGACCTGGGATCAGCCCCCAGGGTCAGCCAGAGCCTCCCGTGAAATTGATAAATGACCCTCACGGGAGGAAGTGGAGTTTTAGATTCCTCTTCAGTAGAATGTATCTTTCAGTCCTAATAGTTCTGGATCACTACATTCTCTCTTCTGTTCAGGCCATGCAATAGACATCAAGGAAGAAGAGGCCCTTGGATTGAGTCCTGGTTCTGCTGTGTGGTCCAGAGCAAGTCCTTCCCCCTCTCTGAATTTCCCCTTCTGTGAGGTAGAGAAAGGACTCAGACTAGATCATCACTAAGGGATCTTCCATTCTGACTCGGTAAAGAAGCCCTAAAGTTCAGAAGAAGGAGAAATCAGGGAAGGCTAAGCTGGTCAGGAAATAATCAGTAATATTTAGGACTAACATCCACCAGACAAAGCCCTCAGTGCTGGTCAGTGAGTGATTGCATGCATTCCTCATCAGAGCCCTCAGAGATGGGTGCTGCTGTTCTGCAGATGAGGAAACTGAGGCTCATGGTGGTGTAGGCCAACTGCTAATAAGTGGCACAGCTGGAGTTCAAACTCAGGTAATGTCTCCAGAGCTCACCTGGAGAGGAGTCCTCTGTGCTGGACCTCGAAGGATGGGTGAGATGTGGGTGTACATGGGAACCTCTCCCAGGCCCACCCCTTTGATGCTTAATTATTCAGCTGCCTCTCTTCTACCTTGTTAATGTGTGGGGACAGCGCCGGGCCAGTCTCATAATAGTCAATCAATCAATATTTATTTAGTGAACCAATGGATTTGAGCCCGTGGGTTTCCTGACTCATGAATTCTATTGAAAGCTCTCCAGGATGGGGATTCCTCATGCTCTTAGGACCTAGCCCAGGAGTCTGGGCAGATCCAGGTCCCACCGTAAACCTAAGAAATCAGACTCTTGGGTGGAGAGAGGACTGGAGGCAGCATTTTTAATAACCTCCCTGGGTGACCTTAGTACTTAGAAGAGTTTGAGAAAGCCAGGTCCTTAAGCTGGGTCTTCCAACTCCAAAGTGAGAAGTATCTACTTGTAGACAGGCAGCCAAGGAGACCTCGGTGTCATGAACCCTCAGGAGGTACCAAGCATGCTAGTACTTCTCTGGGTCCCCCACGCATCTAGTCCATGACTTTTGCAAAAGCGATTTGAGTCTCTGAGCATCTACTCGGCATCAGGCCCGCTGCCATTCCTGAACACCCCGTGTGACCTCAGCCAGTAGTTTCCTGTCTCTGTCCCGCATTTTCCTCGTCTGTGAAAGAGGTCAGTTCTCTGTGCCCATGTCTACCTCTGGGAATGTGCCCAGAACGGGAACTCGTTAGGATAATTTCACAAAGAATAATATAGGTCAGGGGTTCGTCAACTCCCGTACCCATCGGAATCATCTGATCTATCTGGCCCGGGTGGGTCCTTACATCAGAGGTTCTCAGTCCAGCATGCACATTAGAATCACCTGGTGAGCCCTGTGAACACACAGATGTCCAGGTCCCACCCCAGACTAACTACAGCAGAACCTCAGAGGGTGTGGCCTGGGATTGCTATTTTAAAAGCTTCCCGGTTGACTCAAAGTTGAGACTACCACTCTCAAAGGGACCATTCTAACACTTCTGATGCAGGTGGTTCCAGGACCTCACAGTTTCTTGGGGCTCTGTGTTCTCACCCCAACTCTTCCCCTTTTTGCGTGCTAGGGAAGGTGCTTTCTCAGTATCAGGGTCAGGGACCATGAGGACAACAGAACATTATACATGATGGATGTGAAAAGAAAAATTAAAACTCAGACCAAGTCACGATGAGGAGAGCAGGTACGTATAACTCTGTCGGCAACTCAAAAATGGGATTTGGGGATGCATTTTGCAAAATTGTGCTTTCCAAGGAAACAAATGCAGGGCAGTGTGTTGCAAGATTTTTGTCAAAGGAAAATGCTCCAAGGACAAATGTTGCAAGATTGTGCTGCTGAAGGAAGTGGCTTCTTGGCCCATAAATCTGGAACAAAGCTTAGAGATGATCTTAAACCAACCCCCTGGCTGGATAGAAGAGGAAACTGAAGCCCAGGTACAGGGAGGCACATGCCCAGGGTCAGGCAGGGAGTTGTGGATGAGCTAGCATCACAATCCAGGCTTCCCAGCCACTTCCTGTCTGCTCCTTTTCCTCTATTCCTCAGGTACGCCCAACATCCGTTGTTGCTCCAGGTCCCCAGCCCACCACCTATACTCACATTCTCTTGGACAGCACCCAAGGTCAAAGCCTGGGACTAAATCTGTGTCTGGGTAGACACCTGTCAGATAAGTGGGGCCAGAGCCAGCGGGAGGCTGGGGCGCGCTAGAGAGGAAGGAGCTGTCTGATGATGTGGCCTGACCTCAGAAAGGAAGCCTGGTCACCAGGGGGAATTTCCCCGGGCGCGGTCTCATGTCTATGCAAATATGGTACTCCAAGTAACCTGGACCCCAGAATGGGAGAGGGGAGAGGCAAGAAGCAGGGAAGAAATGGGTCTGCACCTCCCAGGGTACCCACATTATGCCAGGCTCCCTCTTTGTGATCTCATTTTGTCCCTGAGACACCCGGCTAAGGAGGCAAGTTGGCCGGGAGTCAGTGAGGGGAGGGTACATTTGCCCAAGAAAATGAAGTACATTCCAACCCCAAGGAGAGATCAGGAAGTGGCATCGGTGACGATGGATTTGGTGCTGCCGCTGCTGCCACTGACAAGGGTGACAGTAATGATGCTTGAGTCCGAGAAGTCTGACAAAGTTTCGTTTTAGGTTTCCATCTTGCTCACTGGGGAGTTTTGTCCTGGGGCTCGGTCACCTGGGGAGGTAGTGACCCTGCCGCCCTTTGGGTGAATCTCAGAGCTCAGAACACTAGGGGGTATGGCAGCTGGCACTGTTAACCCTTTCACCACCAGCTCCCAGAGCATTCCTAGATTAAGAGAATGGGAATGATGTTTTTGAAGGAAAAAAAATCTCTCTTCTGCCTCTTTACATGACACTCACCTTGAGCCTCACTACCCCCAAAAGCCTCCCCCAGGATCCTGCTTCCATCCCAGCCTGACCCCCATCACTGCAATAGGACCAGAGTCTTGGCAGGGCAGTTAGGCCCCACAGCTGTTTATCTGCTCACCGCAGAACAGACACAAGAAGGATGGGCTGCTGGCTTCTGGAGCTGTGCGCTGCACACGAGGCTGTGTGCTAAGGAGAGTGAGTGTGTGAAGAGCAAGTGTGGGTACTTGTGTGAGCTGTTTCCTGTGCCGTCCGTAATACATATATGGACCACAGATCATCAGTCTTTCCGCTTGTTACCAGCAGTGTATTTGTGGACCTCATCATTTTATTTTTCTCTATGTGGCCACCAATGTGTGCTTCTGATTCCGGGCGTGCACAGTGTGTGTCCCTGTGGATATGACTGGCAGTGATTTGGAATCCCGTGTGTCTGTCTGATAAGTGGTCGTTACAGGCTTTGAGTGGATACCGAATAGATGGGAGAGTGGGAATGGGGATCGCTGGCCCAGCACTGGCTTAGGATCTCTATGTCCAGGCTCTCCCATCCCTGCCCATAGCTATCTCCATCCAGGTCAAGGCCATCTCAATGCGGTAGCACTGGAGGGTTCTGACTGCAGCTGGTGGCACAATAGGCAGATGGTGGCAGCAGGGAGGAAGGGTTGAGACCCTGCCACAGAAGCAAATGTATGTTCTGGAATCTGCTACAACAGCTGGGTCTGGGGGGAGGGCTCACTACTACATGGCTCTGATTTAGGGCTTCCTGCATCCTCGCTTAGCTGAGAGGGCAGTGGGTGGCTTGCACCTGGGGCTTGGGCCTCACATCCTGCCTCTAAAAGCATTTCCTGCCTCTGGCTTTCCAGATAATGACTCCTGGCTTCACCGCTGCCTCCCTCTCATTCCCCAAAGCAGGTCAGGCAGTTCCCTTGGTTTCTTGCTGCCCCCCATGTCTCTGTTTTCTTTTTTCTCTTCTCCACCTCTGCTTCCTCCACTCTGGCTCAGATCCTCCTGCCTCCACATCTGGGGAATGACTACAAGCCTGTCCAGTGGTCTCCCAGGCACTGGGCCCCTCTCCTCCACAGATACGTCTTTCTAAAGGACCTCTCTAATCATACCAGCCTCGTCCCTAGCACCTTCCGGGTGAAGTCCACACTCTAGCCTGGACTGTGAACTTGCAGATGGTGTTTGCACACTGGGTATGGGGCCCAAGGCCCAGGGCCCCTTCCCATTGCCTCCGCTTCTATGCCCTTATTCCAGCTGTTGCTCTCGCTGCCACCGTTAATAGCTTTCATTGCTGGGAGCATATCTACACATCTGTCAAGGCGCCTGGACATGCCTCTTTCCAGGGAGCCGCTCTCAGTGGTTCATCTGTGGCCTCTGCACTTGGTACCACTTGCTACCATGTGCTTGGTAGAATTTTCCTAAAAATATTTTTCCACTTAGCTGAGGGTTAGTGGCACCGTGCGGGGCTCCGTAGTCCTCAGAGACTGTTGTAAGAGCTCCCCTCTCCCATCCTCCTTCTCCTCCATGAACTGGAATCTAGTCCATTTATTAATAACATAGAGCTGAGTCCTTACTATATCTTGGACAGTGTGGTTTAATCTTCACAACCCTGTGAGTTAGAAACCTTTGTCATTCCCATTTTACAGATGAGGAAATCAAGGCACGGAAAGGTCCAGTGACTTATCTACGTCTAAGCAGTTCACTGGGATCTGAGGCCGCCGGCCTGCCTCGTAGATCTAACCACTGAGCAGGGGGCTGTTATTCAGCCAGAATTTCCCACTTGCCTAACTCCAAACGTAAAGCGGGGAAGTCTGCGTTGGGAAACCTGAGGTCTGAGGGGAGGGGAGAGGCCTGTTGGAGCGCCGATTTACCGCTTCTGGGTTCTGAAATGTGGGTTGGGCAACTTGACACTTCTCCCTCCTATTGTCTGTCAGCTCAGTCTGGCTTCCACACGAGGAAGAGGAAGAGGATGTCAGCAGAGAGAGCAGGGCAGGAATCAGGAGGCCCAGGTGCTGGCCCAGATCTAGCCCTTACTCAGCCAGGGCCACAATTTCCAAACTTATGAAATGGGAGGGCGGCTTTGGACGACCGCTAAGGCCAGTTCCCGCTCAATCTGCTTCCCCACTTGGACCATCACTGTCCTCATTACATGGGGTGACACCTCCTCCCTCCCCAACCCCCCACACTACCACAAAGGAATGGTTATGGAGAAGCTTCTCCCATCAGATGCCTCTGGCAGGGACTCTCTCTGGCAGTGAATGGGGATGGGAGGTGGGGGTTAAAGAGCCAGTATTTCCCACACTGCTCTCCAATGGCAGGAAATGCGACAGTGGCAATTCCCAAACAGCTGCTCTGTGCTCAGACTCAAAAAGGCCTCCCAACCAGCCGCTTTCTTCAGACATTTCCTGTGGCCCCAGAGACCAAGGCTGGCACATCCCAGTCCAGAGCTTCTGAAAAGGGTTTGCCCTGAAGGGAAAATGCATGGCTCAAGGCAGGAGGGGAGCAGCGAGGAGCTCAAGAGAGGGATGGGTCTGGCCCTAGCTACTTTGGCTCAATGGTTAGAGCACCAGCCCGTGAACTGAAGGGTCCTCGGTGGCAGGCTTAATCCCCCATCCCGGTCATGTGTCTCTCTCATATTGATGTTCAAAAAAAGTTTTATGAAAGAAATAAATAAATAAGATGGCTCTGGGTTGAAGCCTTCCCTTGGAGGGGAAGAAGAAAGTGGGAGAAGGAAGGTTCGGGGAATTTATGAAAGCACTGAAGCTGGGCCCGGACTGCAGGGCCTCCGTTCTGTCTGCTACTAAATTGCTGTGACCTGGGCCCATCGCTTCCTCTCTGTGGAAGTGACAATTGTCTTTCTGCAACTGAGAGGGAGGTGAGAATTTCTGAGGCCCCTTCCACATTCAGAACATTCACCGCCATTGTCGTGCTCTCCCACTTTGAGACAGTGCGGTTTGGGCTTCTGCTTTCTCTTTCCTTTTAGTTTTAATTTAGTCCCCACTTCTCTCCCTTGAACTCTGACCACAGAAGCAATCTCCAGTCTGTTATCGGTCGATACGGGTGTTTTGAAGGGAGGTGGGTGGAACACTCAAATGGAAGCTCGTAAGGATTAGGACCAATTGGGTCGAACTCCTTACATCTTTAGCATCGAGCACATAGCATGGCACATAGGAGGCATTCGATAAGTATATGCTGCGTGAATGAATGAATGAGTGAATGAGTGAATGAAGTACCTTGAACTTACAGGAACTTCATTGTGGCTACTCCCTCCTCTGCTACGGCTCCAAGAAAAAAATGTGTTTTTTTCTGCAGGCACCTGGGTTTTTGTGGGACTGTTGCAATTGATTCCCAACTGGCCATGCTCCCTTCATGTTTCCTTTTTTTTCTTTAATTTAAAATATTTTATTTTTAGAGAGGAACTTTGATCAGTTGCCTCCTGCACACCCCCTACAGGGGAATTCATTGTCTGCCTCGTGCATACCCCTGCCTCCTGAGCAACCAGGCATGTGCCTGACCAGAAATAGAATCGGCAACCTTTTGGTGCATGGGATGGTGCTCTACCAACTGAGCCACATGGGCCAGGGCCCTTCCTGTTTTCCTTAAGTGCATGGCTAGATGCACACCTTCCCTTCCCAAGAAAGGCTCCCCCTGGGTTATAAGATAAAACCTGGACATACAGGTCCTCCATAACTGGATGTGAACTCCCATTTCTAATTTGGTCTACCTTACCCCGCCTTGAGGGTCTCCCTTCCACTACTGACCAGGCCTAGAATACAACCTACCCAACGGGAAGAACATTAAATGGAAAATGCATGTTGGAAATTAGAACATTGTTTTGTCCAGCACGAGGGCTCAGAGCTGTGCTCATTACTGATTTCTAGGAATTCTACGAGTCCTAGTTTCTCCACCTGTGTGTTCCCTCAGCCTCATGGGGCCTCCCAACGTCTATTCCCTCAGGTCCCCTTGCTCTCTCCATTCCACTCCCAGCCTATTTCCCCACCAGAATGTATTTTTAAGCAAATGTCATATTTAGCTTCGGAAGCCTCTGTGTCTGCAGCTGACTTCCTGAGAACAAAGCTCAGAAAACATCTTGGGATCCACCTCTCAGTTCCTACAATGGGGCCTGGCTCAGGGCAGTGGTGCCATAAAGGACCCCACTCCGCACTTCCACGCATCACCTCTTTCACCCCATGGCCCACACAGAGTACGAGATAAGCAGAATTGGGGGCCGTGTTTTACAAATAAGAAAACTGAGGCTCAGAGATGACATGCTCACAGTCAGTTAATGTTAAAGGACTGACGCCACAGCTCTTAACCATTCTGTTATCTTTTGGTAACAGTTAAATTAAGTTGGGCAAATACCCCCAAAACTCAGCTGACTCTCATGGGGTTTGGGCTCACCATGGGATGGAAGACAGGAAGTGGAGAAGACACAAGGTAAATTGTCTTACTTTCAGACTCATTTTGTCAGAGAGGAAGAGAGGGCTCTTCAAAAACGGTTGGGTCCAACCCCTCACTGTACAAATAAATGGAGGTCCAGTGAAGGCACTGGCTAGTCCAAAGTCACACACTGAGGGAGGGACAAGACCAGACCCAGCCAGCCTTCCAACACCCACGGTCCTTGCACAGCAGCTACGTTATACACACAATGAACTTTCAGGATGGCCAAGACAGGGAGTAGATCCCTCCAGCCAGCAGGCACTGTCATGCCATGTCACTGGACAACGTCAGAACCAAGTCTCAGGGCAGACGCAGAGCTGGGGGAAGGGAGACAGAGAAACTGCAGTTGATTCTACTGCTTATCAGTGATCTTCACCAAGTGGAAACTTTCCACGGGCCTCCCCAGATCACGATCACATCTGGTGCCCTTGAAGAGTTCAAAAGAGGAAGTTTGGGTTTGGTTGAAATGGATGAAGAACACACAGACAAACGTATGTCCGAGCAGCAGGGGGAGAGGGGGCCCAAGACCCAGAGCTCAGACTCTCCTTTAGGATCTTCAGGAGAGGAGTATAAAGCTAGAGCTCACTCCTGGGCAGGCTCCAGTGAGGACAATCTAGGCTGCAGGTTCAAGGTCAGATAGGCAGGTCCTCACTGGGAATGGATTTATGTGTGTCTTCTTATTTAAAGAAAGAAGTATAAAGAGAATGACCTGGAGGCACATCCTAGACTGTCAATGCTGGAAGAAAAGGCAAGATCTCTTTGCCCAACTCTCTTGTTTTGTAGATGAGAAAACAGTGAGTCGGGAGGGGAAAGAGATGAGCCCAAGGTCAGAGAGAAAGTATGTGGCCGGTGAAAATTGAACCCAGGTATCCGGACTCCTGGTTCAGTGCTCCAGCACAACCACCTGGACAGAGGTGGGAGCTGAAGAGGTGGCAGGATTGTTGGCCGGAAGATCTTTACTCCTCCCTCCCTCGCCAAGAACACTCAATGGGCACCTGCCACCAGGCCCCACCATTCAAAACACACACGTCACTCATTTCATAGACAGAGGCTCAGTAAGTTTTTGGATTTGACAACGCCCAAGCCAGGACAGGGGCTGTGGCAGGGACAGAAAGGTGGAGGAGGAAGAGGGGGAATAGAGGTGGACAGAATCTAGGGCTACCGTTCTTCAGCCGATCAGACGTGAGGAGTGACCATGCTGGGCCTTCAGTGGCCCCGGGGAGTGGGAGCCTTTCCTAAACCCCAGTTGACGACAAGAGCCCAACCCTGCCCCCCTCCCACCCAGCCTGTCCCTCCCGTAGTCTCTGAAGCTGGAGAATCAGGCTTGGTCACGGTGGCTGGTGCTGATGATTGTGTCGGCCCAGGTGCCCGTCAAAGCCAGCGCCCTAGTCCTGGCCCCCACAGATAGCCAGCAAGGCCTTCATGAAGTCTCCGGAGGTGTCACCCTGGCAGAGGCAGAGGGAGAGCTGAGTAAGTGAAAACAATCCTGATGGTCTCGATGTCCCTTCTCCCAGCTGCCCACGTTCCAAGAATAGTCTGTGCATTTACAAACGTGTGTGTATATATGACATCCCTTTCCTACACAAAAACGGATATGCAACAGCCGCACTATTCTGGACCATACTTTTTTGAATTAAGAGAAGATCTCAAACCAACACACAGAATCTCCTCCTGCTTTTTCACGGCTGTACCTTATTCTACCACAGGGATATACATCAGGTAAGCAGTCCTGTACGGAGGGCTTCCATTCTTGAGACCATAAACAATACTGGTATAAACATTCCTTTCCGTGCCTTTGGGAATAGGTCTGTGTGAAACTGCCTGTGAGATTTCCCACAGTCTTGTCAACCAAGTACAGCATCAAACTAAGATCCTGGTCAGTCTCAAAGACAAGAAAACGGGCTCCATAGTGAAAAAAGTCTGACACAAAAGAACCACATATTACGTGATTCCATCGATAGGAAATACCCAGAAAAGGCAACTTTACAGAGACAGGAAGTCGTCTGATGGTTGCCCAGAGCTGGGGGTGGAAATAGGTGAACAGGTACGAGGACCATCCCAGGTGATGGGGGTGTTTTAAATTGGATTGTGACAATGACTGTACAACTCATTGCATTTACTAATATTTTTTAAATTATACCCTCAAACAGGTGCATTTTATGGTATGTAAATTATACTAGTTCAGTAACCATTTTTAAAAAGCAAAAAAGCAAAGCCCTTGTTTTATCTGGCAATCTTTAATTATAAACCTTTGAACCAGCTGGAATTTATTTTGGTGTAAACAAGGAAGCAGGCCTTTCATTTAACAACATCCTGGCTGTCCTCAGAGGTAAGTCATTGAGAAAGAGACTATGGGAATAAAAAGGACTTCGAATCTTATACGCTCAGGGATCTGACTCTCGCCCCCTTCCCCACTGACCTCTAGTCCCACTCCTCACCTCAATGACTTCGTTGAGAGACTTGTCGTATTTCTCAATGAACTCCCGCCGGATATTGAGTAGGTCGATCTCGCTCCGGGAGACCATGATCCTGGTGAGGGTCTTCTCATCCGTGCCGGCACCCTGGCAGAGCCGGGCATGAGGGAGACGCAGGGCAGGAGAAGAAGCAAGGCCAAGTCAGGCAAGGACTAGTGAGTGTCTATCCGCCTCGCTCCCTTTTCCTGCCTCCCTCTGCCACGAACAGTACTGACCCCAATTCCCCTGGGCCTAGGGCTGACCAGACAGGCAAAACTGGCTTGTCTGAGTTAAAGAGTGTGCCTCCCCAATTCATGTCCACCTAGAACCTTACAACGAGACTACGTCGGAAATAAGGTCTTTGCACATGCGATTAGTTGAGGTCCTCCTGGATTAGGGTGGCCCTAGATCCAGTGGCTGGTGTCCTTATATGAAAAGGATGGCCCGGCTGGTGTGGCTCAGTGGTTGAGCATTGACCTATCAACCAGAAGATCATGGTTTGATTCCCCATCTAGGTACATGCCCAGGAGGGGGCATGCAGGAAGCAGCCAACCAATGATTCTCTCTCATCATTGATGTTTCTATCTCTCCAGCTCCCTTCCTCTCTAAAATCAATACAATTAGATTTAAAAGAATAAAAAAAAAAAAAAAAAAAAAGAAGAGGATGTATGGACATGGACACAGCAGATACAGATAAAGGCAGAGACTAGAATGATTCATCCACAAGCCAAGACACACTAAAGTTCCCGGCAACCACAGAAGCTAGAGAGACACCAGCGAGTTTCTCCCTCGAAGCCTCCAGAGGAACCAATCCCGCCAATACCTTCCCTTCGTCCTTCCGGCCTCTAAAACACGAGAGAGTAAGCTCTGTGGTCCCTCAATCTGTGGTCACTTGCTCCAGCAGCTCTGGAATACATGGCTCAGGGAGCAGGCACAGTACAGGGACTGTGTGGGCAGCCGGGGCCCACTGTGCCCCCAGAGAGCTCGCTCACATTAGGAATCAGAGCCAGCCCATGGTAAGTTCCACATAAACGGTGTCACATCTGGGGACTGCAGCCTCCCCAGGCTCTGTCAGCAGCTGAGACTCCACTTGTGGGGCTGAGAGGATGGCCAGCGTGGCCTGGGAATTTTGGGAAGCCAGGGCCAGACCCAGAGCCGAGCACTTGCTACCTTTTGTGATCATTTCCTAGGAGGCACTGTGTCGCCTGCTGGAAGGTGAGCTCTGAGAGGACAGACTGTGTCCCTCTCTCTCAGCCCCGTGTCCCCAGAGCACGTTTCTCAACCTTGGCCCCTGGGGCCGGATCATTCTTTGCTATGGGATCTCTCCTGCGCACTGTAGGCTGTTAGCAACCCCTGTCCTCTACCCACCAGGTGCGGGCTGAGAACTATGATCCCAGAGCCAGACACAGGGCAAATGCTGCCAAATATCCAATGGGGCCCAGCTGTCACAGTGCTGTTCTGGGGAGCGGCGGACATGCTGGAAACGAAAGGAACAGACGAGTATTTCCTCTTACCTTCATGGACTTGTAAAGTTTGTCGGCAAAGAAGAGAGGCTTGTTCTTGACACTCTGAACTGCAGGAAGAGGAGAGGGATGCAGGGAACTTGGTCAGAGGAGCTGTGGGTGGGGCTTTCTTCTCCCACCACCCTTCCCCCCCCCCCCCCCCCCCCCCCCCCCCCCCCCCCCCCCCCCCCCCCCCCCCCCCCCCCCCCCCCCCCCCCCCCGTCACTGCCAACCCCAGGGTCATACTTGGGCCTGGCACACTCACTACACCCCTCACTCCCCTTCCTGATGCCACCTCCTCTGACTCTCACAGGGCTGCAACTCACTCCCTGCTGAGGTGCTTGTAGCTAAACCAAAGGGGAGCAGAGGGACTCAAAGGGAAGAAAACCTCATGAACTTCTAAATGCATGGGAATCCCTAGAGAACTTGTTTAAAACTCAGGTGCCAGGCTCCACCCTAGGGGCTCAGATTCAAGGAATATTTTGAGCAGAGTTCTCAGACAATGGTCCTGGACAGCATCACTGGGAAGGTGGTGGAAATGCAAATTTACATGCCCCATGCCAGGTGTGCTGGCACTGCAACTCTGGAGGTGGGGAACCAACTTGTTCCTCTTTGCCTGGGCAGTCCTAGTGTTTGCAGCAATCAGGATGGTCAGCAGCCCCTGATCCCCAGATAATGCCTGAATGGCTATACCAGTGCAGCCCTTTTTCAAGGCCTGGGGGTCTGTAGCCCTTGGCTACTGAGGGATTTCAAGACTCCAGAGCCCACATGGGCGTGTCTCAGTTGGAGGGGGGAGGAATCAGACACCAGTCCCAGAGAATGACTCTGGATGAAAGTATTTCTATGAGGAGGGCAGGGCAAGAGGGTGGAGCTGTGCACCCCAAGATCACAGTCACATAGGGTCAGTCCTGCACCCTCCCTGGGACAGGCTCAGGAACCCGCGGGAAAGGTCCCATTTACCCCAAGCTTCCAAGCTCCGTATGTAGCTTCCCATCACCTTCCACACCAATCCCGAGCTCCTTGGCCTGAATGTCAGAGCTCCTACCTCCCCCCATTGTCTCATGGCTTTTGTTCCCCGTTCTCGGAACACCCTGTGGATTTCCTTGTGCCTCTGTCCTCCTGGTGTGGAGCTTCCCATCTGCCCTCCACTACTTTATCTCCCTAACCCTGCCCCGTCCTGCACAGCAGTACCTGACATGTACATCCCCAGGTGTGTCACCTCCTCCAAGAAGCCCACCCTCACTCCAGGCCCAGGACTCAGTCAGTCTGGTTAAGGAGCAGAATGGGCAGAAACTTGCATTCTCAGCAACCAACCCTGAAACCTGCAGCCTGCTCACCTGCCTCAGAAGACCCTGGCCCTGCCACGGTGGAGGGATGTGGAGTGGTGTGTGTGTGTGTGTGTGTGTGTGTGTGTGTGTGGTGTGTGCGCGCACGTGCACGAAGGCATGTTCCAGGTGCGGGGGGAGAGGAAAGAGGAGAACGAGATCTGAAAGTGCCCAAAGACCAGTTGTTCTGGTGACCGCGAGCATGAGCTTTGGCTCAGGCAGCCTCTGGTTTGAGTCCTGCCTCCACCATGGATGCGTAACCTCTCTGAACCTAAAGGTCCCACGTTGTAAAATAAGCTGATAAAAGTACCTCAAGAGGATTCAACAAGAGCTGTGCGCGACCAACTCCACGCAGGGCCCGGCAGGAAGTAACAGTAAAACCTGACACTTCTCCCGTGCGTTCTACGTGCCAGGAGGCAGTGCTCTCAGTCTACACGTAATTAACTCACTTAAATTTTACATAAACCACTTTATGGGCTGGATACCCTTATTCTCCCCACTTTACAGAGGAGGAAACTGAGGCACAGGGTTTCTGTGACTTCCCCAAAGAGGCAGAGCAGGCATTCGACCTAGATTCACTGTGCTATACTGCCCCCAGGGGGTAAGGCCCAGCGAATGCTAAATAACAACAATCTCTCTGCTTCACCTATTCCAAACATCTCTAAAATGTTAACGTCCTTAAATCAGTGTGCCTCATCATTGACGGCAATTATGTGAAATCTTCCACCGACACCTCCAGGTAGGATTAAAAAACGAACACGAGCTTCGATGCAATGCACTTTATAGTCATAAAAAAGATACTACTTCTCACTGATGCTAACAAACACAAGTTCAACCTGTGCTCGTATCCACTCACCCATTTCTACACAAGGAGAAACTGAGATCCAGAAGAGGAAAGACGTTTTCAAAGTCAAGGACTCAAATCAGGGTAACAGAGGTGAGTGGATTAAGTACAAATTGAAAAAAAAAAAAAGGTACAAATTGGTGGTTATAAAATAGTCACGGGGATGTAAAGTACAGCATAGGGAATAGTCAGTAATATTGTAATAACTATGTATGGTGCCAGGTGGGTGCTGGAAATACCGGGGAAAACGCTGTGTAAAGTACGGCATTGTTCGGTGTTAAAGTATAGAACACTATGCTGTACACCTGAAACCAATACGAAATACTGAAAGTAAACTGTAATGGAAAAGTGAAAAAAATAAAATCTTAAAAAGGACTCAAATCATGCAAGAAGAGAGTGACCAAAGAGATCTAGGTACTGGGAGGAGGAAAAGGTGCATGTGCAATATGAGTGTGTGTGTGTCTGTGCATGTATATGTGCATGTGCATGTGTGTACACCGCAATCCTGCACACATTGTGCCCCAACCAAGCCTGCTATTGCCCTCCTGGTTTCTTCTGCAGGAGAGCTGTTTCCTCTTCCTGCCCTGCAGCCTGGAACAAGCCCTCCTGTTGCCCATCACACAGAGGCAGGAGCCCGGGAACCAGTGAGTAGCAGTGTTGATTTCCCAGTACCAGTCGCTTAGGCAGCTGCCACAGCCACATGCTCAGGAATCTGCCCATGTGCCCAACGCCCCCAGTCCCTGCCCTGGACCTCAAGCCCCTTCCCTTGGTCTCCGCCAGTTACCAATGGCCACAAACGCGTCCTTGACATCCCCAGACATCTCCTTCTTGATGATGTGCTCCACGTCATAGTTGGTCATCTTGATGAACTCCTGGAAGACTGGTCCCAAGAGAAGCCCCAGAGGAGGGGGTGAGTTTCAGTTCAGAGGGAGGGGGGAGATCACCCCCCTCCCCCAAACCTAGCTCCGCCCACAGGCTGTGGAAAGGGGCAACAAGTATGGCTGTGCCTAGTGCACCATCATTGAGGGAGGAAGTTCTGATCTCAAACTGCCTTGGGCTCAGAGTCTAACTGTTTCAAGTCAGACATTGCCCCAGAGCCTTGGACAAGTTCTAGGAACCGGGCCAGGGCAGCAGATGAGCGTGGCTCTCAGTCACAGCTCCACCGTGAACGCACTGAACGACCCTGGAGGACCCCTCCCATTTTGGGCCTCCCGTCCTCCTGTGTCAAGTAGGGACGGAGATTACTCTAAGGAATCCTAATGATAACACTGAGGCAGTTACTATGTGCCTGGCATTGTGTTAAGTGCTTTTTGTGAATTACAGCCTATATAATAAAAGCCTAATATGCTAAATGTCTGGTTGTCTGGTCATCCGTTCAACCAATCAAAGAGTAATATGCTAATAATATGCTAAGGTCACTCAATCCTCACTATGGTGTGCACTGACCACCAGGGGGTAGACAGTTGACTGGTTGACCAGTAGCTATGACGTGTACTGACCACCAGGGGACAGACACTGACAGGTTAGCTTGCTGCTGGTGTCCAGCCAATCGGGACTGAGTGAGACAGGCTGGACACACCCTGGACCCCTCCTGCGGTCCCTCCCTGGCTGGCCAACTTCCCCCATCCCTCTCTGGCCCCAATTGTGCACCAGTGGGGTCCCTCGGCCTGGCCTGCACTCTCTTACAATCTGGGACCCCTCGGGGAATGTGGCAGAGCCAGTTTTGGCCCAATCTCACTCAATGCAGGAGTTTCCCTCTGGTAGTCAGTGTGCTTCCACAGGGGGAATGACACTCAGCCAGAAGCTGGGCTCATGGCTGGCGAGTGCAGTGGCGATGGTGGGAGCCTCTCCTGCCTCCACAGTGGTGCTAAGGATGTCCAATGCTGGTTTAGGCCCACCCTTCCCCACTGGAGAGTGGGCCTAAGCTGTCAGAAGGACATCCCCTGAGGGCTCCCAGACTGCAAGAGGGTGCAGGCTTGGCTAAGGGACCTGCCCCCACCCTGAGTGCACGAATTTAGTGCACTGGGCCTCTAGTTTTTTAATATCCTCACAACAGTCATGTGTGGTAGAGCTAAAATCCTAGTGTATAGCTAAGGGAATTAAGACACAGATATTGACTAACTTGTCTAAGGCCCCAGGGCTAAGGGGGAGATTCAAGTCCAGACAGTCCAGCCCAGTCAGTGTGCCTGACAAATGTAGGGTCTTCCTGTGGACTGGACAGGGGAGGGGTGAGGCTCACCTCTCCGGAGGTGCGGGTAGCTGCGTGTACACAGGATCGTCATGAAACGTGTCTCCAGGGACGTCTTGTCTCCACTGCTGGACGTGTCTGCTATTTCCTGCAGGGACAGTGGGGGCAAGGGTGGGGGAGGAAGACATAGGAAGGCCTTGGTTATCCCTCACTTTCATGTTTGTGCAGCGGCCGAGGGCAGTTAGAAGTTGGGCTAACCCAGCCACTCAAGGACACTGACTCAACCCCCACCAGTTCCCAGGAAGCCTGGGGACTACGCACAGGGGCTGAGCCTCAGGGCGGAGGACTGCGACCCAGGGGAGGGGCAAACAGGCACTGGGCGTGGAGAGGCAGGAAGCGTGTCGGCCCACAGGCAGGGGAAAACGGCCTCGCTAGTGTTTCCCAAGTGTCAGAATGTCACACAAACTTTAACACTCCACATCTATGTTTCCACAATGATCTAGCCAGCTACAGCTCTATTTACATTGATTTTAAGTTTCCTTTTAAAAATAACGGATTTCAGGGTTAAAAAAAAGAGTCTATTTAAAGGAAATATTCACAGCTCATGGTATGTAGCACAAATCATGTGGGAAGTGAGTGGGTAAAGTTAGGGAAACACTTGCCTGGCCCATATTTTACCCAGCAATTCTTAAAGAAGAGAGAGAAGCTGCGAGGCAAACCCCAAATCACGACCTGACTCTGCCCCCTCAGCCCCGCCCAGAGGCACAGACACAATCAGACTTCACTCAGACGGGCCTTAACCCACAGGGAGACCACAGCACTCACCAAGATCTCAGCAGCCACCTGAGAGCAGGGGGGAGAGAGGGGGAGGCAAGAGTCAGAGGAGGCCCAGAGAGGGTGGCTCTGGGGGCCCTGGGGTGCAGGGGCGGGGGCCTGGCTCGGGTGACAGCGGCCCTGAGAGGCCCCAAGGGGACTCGGGACCACAATGGGAGCAGGGAGGAGAGAACACATGGTTCCCTGACTTTTGGGCTGGAGATCAACATGGGGATAGGCCTGGGAATTAATTACAAAAATGCTCACCAAGGGGGGAAGGGAGGACACAGAGCAGGGCACTCTGCCCATGGTCACCCGGGCAACCTAGGCACCTCCAGACCTAGTGTGCAAAGCCCTGAGCAGTCAGACTGGGAGACCTGCTGCCTTCCTCACACCCTGCCCCTGCTCGGTGGAGGGTCCTCAGGAGACCTGCCACTTCACTCCCTCAAGTGACAGAGGGGACAGGAGAGCTGAGGCCTGGAGGCGAGGGGATTTAGAGGGCACACAGCCAATCAGGGGAAGCGCCAGCCAGCCTATGCAGTCGTTTTACAGGGGACAGTGTTCTTCACGATTTTGTTAGGCAAGAACTGCAACCTGGAATGCCTGGGGGCGAAATGTGGCCATCCCTGTGCACCCCAGGCTGAGTTTTGCCTTTGCCCACGTTCCCAAAACTGCTGACCCTTTCATCTGTCGGACAGACCAAAACCATCCTCCTCATAAACTTCCCGACAGCTCTCTGCTTTAGAAAGCTTCTTTTCATTCCAGAAGCTGGCAATGTCCATCGAAACATGGCTGCTTGATCCAGCAACGGGGTGGCGGGGACCCTGCCTCACAGACAGGCTGGTCAGGTCTGCGGAGACAGCGCAAGGTGCGGCCGCCGCAGTCCTCCGAGCGGGGCAACCGGACACCATTGCCAATGGCTTGTGACCCGGGCCATGAATGGCTCATCCGATGTGAGAAATGAACTCCACACAGCTATTTAAAAGAATGAGAGTGGTCTGCAGTGTGGATAAGGAGTTTCCATTTAAATTGAGCAAAAAAGTATAGCATAACAGTGCATAATTGTGGCTCACCGTGTTCCCTTTATCTAGGTAAGAGATGGACACGTACTCACTCCTCCCTACTTCCTGGGAAGTCATCTAGAGGGACAGTCAGGACACTGCTGACAGCGGTTAGCTTTGAGAGGGACTGTGGGGGGAAGCTTTTGCCTTTTATTTTATTTTTCCTGAAATTTTATGTTTACATTTTCTCAGCATGAGAGTGTGTTATTTATTTATTTATTTTTTTTGGTGTCTGTAACCAAATTTATCCCTGAGGCCCAGCAGAGGATCAGGGCCCATGAGTCACAGTGTTTCTACGGCAGCCTTTTGGGCCAGTGTCTGCCATGGATAGGGCAGGCACCGAATTTGACATGGCTGCAGTGTTATTTTTATTTTAATGTCAAATCAGAGTTATCAGGGCTACTAGGTTTATGGGATGCTTCTGTTTGTTTGTTTTTTAATATATTTTATTGATTTTTTACAGAGAGGAAGGGAGAGGGATAGAGAGTTAGATGAGAGAGAAACATCGATCAGCTGCCTCCTGCACACCTCCCACCGGGGATGTGCCCGCAACCAAGGTACATGCCCTTGACCGGAATCAAACCCAGGACCCTTCTTCAGTCTGCAGGCTGACGCTCTATCCACTGAGCCACACCAGTCAGGGCGACGCTTCTGGTTTTTACTTATACTTTTCTACATTAAAAACCACCCAGCTTAGTAGTTGAGCATCGACCCATGAAGCAGGAGGATTCCTAGTCAGGGCACATGCCTGGGTTTTGAGCTCCGTGTGCGGTGGGGGGGGCATGCAGGAGGCAGCTGATGGATGATTCTCTCTTCATTAATGTTTCTATCTCTCTCTCCTTCTGCCTTCCCCTCTCTGAAATCAATTTTTAAAAAGGTTAAAAAACCAACAAGAAAGAAACAAACAAAAACAACATAGCTGAACTTTGAGGACATCATGCCAAGTGAAATGAGTCAGTTACAAAAGGACAAATACTGGATGATAGCGAATATTTGACCTGGAGTAGTCAAAGTCACAGGGGCAGGAAGCAGAACGGTGGCTGCCAGGGGCTGCGGAGAAGGAAATGGGCAGTTACTGTTTCATGGGCACAGAGTTTTGGTTTTACACGATGAAAGCGTTCAGCGGGTGGGCGGTGGTGATGGTTGCACAACGATGTGAATGTACTTCCTGTCACTGCATTGGACACTTACAAATGGTTAAGATGGTAAATTGTGTTATGTGTATTTTTATTATGTGTCATGCACGTTTTATCACAAATTTTTAAAAAAGTTATGTTAAAAATGCCTAGTAGTTTACTTTAAAAGAGGGAGATGTTTTAAAATTTTTAAGAAAAAGGCATTAAGGTATCAAATACTCTTCATTTATTTGAGTCAGAGAACCCCAGACAAATGTTTTTCCAAAGCACCTTTAAATTAATAATATTTGTAATATGAAAAATGCAGTGGGTTACTAAAATAGTTTTTCAGATAGTCAACACAAAAAACGTTTCCTCATTAGCCTAGCTACTTCATGTAAAAATTAATCTGGGCTAACAGTGTTCCTTAAAACACTGTTAAAAGTTAAGTCATGCACTCCTAGAAATATGTGCACACAAAGACTTGTACACAAATGTTTACAGCCAGCAACATTATTTGTAATAGCCCTGAAGTGGAAAAGCCCAAATGTCTGTTAGCTGATAAATGGATTTTTAAAAACGATATATTCACACAGCGAAATATTATTTGGCAATGGAAAGGAAAGAAAAATATATGTGGCATAATATGGATAAACTGAAAATGTTATACTAAGTGAAAGAAAACAGTCACAGAAGACCACATATTACATGATTCCACGTATGAGAAATGCCCAGAATAGGCAAATCTTAGGGACGGAAAGCAGATCAGTGGTTGCCTAGCCTGGGGGGCTAGGCTGCGAGGAAATGAGGAGTAATTGTGGTGTGTGCAGAGTTTCTTTTGGGGATGATGAAATGTTCTAAAGTCGATGGTGGTGGTGGTTGCGCAAGGCTGTGAGGACACCAAAAACCACTGAAGTGTACATTTTAAACGGGTCGTTGTACTAGTATGGTGTATGGATTATATTTCAATTGTGCTGTCATATTAATACATATAATCCGGGGATTGAATTGCCTAGAACTGGCCACAAGTCTTCATTTCACTCTTAGGTTATAACTAGAAGAGTTATAGGTATTCTTTTGTATGGCCACAATTCACTTCACAATTAGATTATCTATTTTATTTGTTGCTCCAACCGGAACACGGAGAGTGAAAAGGAAGCTATTAGCAACGACTGTGGGGCAAGAGGTGAACACGGGACATGGTCACCTGTTCACAACAGACTCAGAGCCCCAAGAGCTTGTTCTGGAGGCCCAGGTGAGTGTGGAAAGGAGGAGGCATAAAGCGAGCAAACACTGCTAAGCACTAATGTGCATTATCTCCATTTTCAGGGGCCAGCGTGGCTCTGCACACCAAATGCCTTCAGTATTTGGATACATTTTCCGCCAGTACTCCCATTTCACCTCTAGAAACTGAGTCAAGGGAAAAAGTCCCGCGTGTGATAAGAGAGTTGGTTACTGGTTAAATGAAGTGTGGCAGAGCTGAAGTGGGAGAGTATACAGCCATTAAATGATGTTGGTTTTTAAAAATCACATGCCACAGCTTTAACAGGATATCATTTTTACATTTTTAACTATTACAAATCAGGAATGACAACTAGAATGGTATGTTCTGAAATATTAACAATGGTTATCACTAAGTTCTGGATTTTGTACTTATTTTGCTGTCTCTGTTTTCTACAGTTTCTACAAAAGAACGCGTGTAACTTCCCTCGTTATAAGGAACGAGCCCGCACTAAGACCAGGGTCTGGCACCTGTGACTCTGGAAAGGCAGCTGAGTGGGGCAGGGCGCTGGTTCCTTTGGTTGCCTCCACCCAGGTTCTCTCTCATCCCTTCTCTTCCCCGAAAGCTGCAAGCGAGGCTCACCACTGCCCCCTGCTGGTAGCAACTGGAAGCATATTCTCATAGGCAGACCAGGCACCAGATTTCCAGAAGCATTGGGACAACGAAAGGGTGATCTTTAAGGAGGAAGCCAGGTTCAGAGACTCCCAGTAGCACAAGAGGGCCACTCTATTGAATGAGTGAATGAAATCCAGCCTCAGAAAGCCACTCTAGGGGGCTGGGTTCCCAGGTTAGTCCCTAAAACATACTCATAATGCAGCCGGCATACCCACGAAAGGAACCCTGCAGCTTCTGGCAGCGGAATCCCAAACCAGGGGCTGGACACATGGACAATTGGTTTGGAAGCTGCAGGGAAGTCACTATACTGGGTCCTGGAGGATATCAGATGGTATTAAGTATAGGCTTTGGAGTCAGGCAGCCCTGGGTTCAAATCACACTATGGGCACTTAGAAATTGTACCCTTGGGTTTGTAAGGAGCTTCATTTTCCTTCAATAAAAAAAAGGGGGGGGGGGGCATAAAAAAGTACAAAGTAGTCTGAGCATCATACTCAGAACTCAGTAAGCGTTCTCATAGTTCTATAGTTGTCAGGTCACAGCTAAGGATGCCTCCAGCCCAGATGCTGCTGTAAGGTGCCACACCTCTGCTGGTGAACTGGGACCTGAGCTGATGCCGACTCCTAATCCATCAGAGCTCTCTTCAACCCACAACTGCAAAAGAAGGGGGCTGGATCTGCAGGCTGTGGTGTCTGTGCCAACTCCTGGACCTAGAGTTTTGGGGGGGCTGGGATCAAGGCACAGGTGAGTGGGACACTGCAGATGGCCCCAGCAGGGGCTGCCCAGTCATAGGGACACTTAGGAGCAACGGATTTGGGATTGTCCAGCCTCTGTGGGAAGCCACTTCCAGACTTCAAGCTTCCCAAGCCTTAGGAGCAAGGCAGAAGCAGAGAAGCCAAGAGACCCGAGAGAACCCCCTACTCCCTTATTCATTCAACAACAAATAGGTATTGCGTTCTGATCACGTGCCATTTCAGTACATCAGTGAGCAAAACAGAGACCCCAGCCTTTGATAAACTCACTTTCTAGGTTCTCCCAGGATTTGGCCTACAACCTTGGTCCCATTTCATAAATAATAAACTAGGAGCTGTAGCGCTCAGGCCCCCATCCCAGCAAACTCCCAGACCTGCTCTCTCTGGGTTAATTTCACCTGGACTACTGATTTGCGGTGTGACTTGCAGGGGTCACTCGCCCTCTCTGGGCCTGTTTTCCCTCTGTAATATGAGGAGTTTGACCTGGATGATCTGTAAGTCCCTTCTAGCTCTCAGGTCTGGGACTCTAAGCCTAACTCTTCATGCAAGAAGTATCAGTAAGACCAGCACCCCATTCCCGAACATCACTCTGACAGCTCTGAGAGCCCTCAAAATCGCACTTCTGAGGGTGGAAAGGGGTAAGGGGCCCGGAGTCCAAGTGTCAGCCCATCAGACCACTGATACCCTCAACCAGAGCCTTCCCCACAGAGAGCCAGGGCCTGGCACAGACTGATGTCAGCTGAAGCAGCTGGGGTCTCACCTTGGCATCTTCCCGGGCCTTCTCCCGATCTTCGCCTCCCTCCTCACGGTTCCCCTGTAGCAGGGCCAGTGGGAAAGGTCAGTCCCCAAACATCCACCCTCTCTGTCCCTCAGCAGCCACAGAAACCCTTTTCCTCGGCCGGCGCATGGGGACAACACCCCGGCCTTCATGCGGGGGGCTTTGTGAGCATTACATGTGAACATCTGGAAGGCACTTGGCCCAAGGCCCGACTCAGACACAGTGACCTTGCACCAGGGCCTGGCACCTGGGCTGCCAGAATTCAAGAGATGGTGGTGGCAGCTCCTGGGTAACAACACAGGGAAAGGTCACCCACATGGCTTCCTCCTGTCAGCCAAGTGCCCAGAGAGTCAGGCTGAGGGCCATCCCGGGAGGACTGCCCGGAGAAGGTGGCACCAAACCAGCTCTGAGAAGTGAACAATGGAGAAGAGGAAGGAACTGCCTCAGCAGTGGGACTGAGCTGGCAAGAAGGGGAAATACCCTCTTTTCCTCAGGATTGGGCTCCTATCCCCTGCCCCCCAGATAGCTACCCTGCCCTCCTCTCAGAGCCTCTGAGGGCCGAGCAGGCCTGGGGCCATGAATCACCCACCGTAGCCAGAGAGATGAGGATCCTTTTGAAGTGGCCGGACGTGTCTGAGCTCAGAGCATCCTCCAGGGACTTGTGATAGTCTGAGACAGAGAAAGGGGGTGTGGGTAGCTGCTGGCCAGGAGGGCTGGCGGGGGGCACCTAGAGGCCCAGACTTGCGCCAGAGCAGTGTTGGTGGGGTGGTGGGGATGAAGGGGTTTGTAGTTGGTTCCTGGGAATATTCAGCCATCTGCTGATCTTGACACGGGTACACCCATTGGTCCTTCACCGCCCTCTGCTCCTGTCCCGGGTGAGGTCTCGCCTCCCCCATGAAACAGCCTCCCTGTCTTCATTCTCTCCTCCACCTTCCCTCCTGCATGACAGATGCTGGCCCCACAAGCACAGCTCTGACCTCACAAATTCTACCATTTTAAAGCTGCTTTCAAGACAGAAAGTTTAAACACTCTCGATCGGTACTGAAGATTCTTCAGAATAATGTAGCGTCACTGGTGAAAAAATTAATAAGAATTTCAATGCAAATGGTGTGGCACGCAATCAAGCACAGGCTTTCTGAACGCAGGGCCCCGTGGGGCTGCCAGGCCACCCACCAAGCTGCCCTTCCTTTCCAGTGACCGGGGTGCTCTCTCCCCTCACTCCCAGACACTCTCTCCTACCCCCAGGCCTTTGCCCGGCTGGGCCTCTGTCTGGAGCACCCTTTCCCCAGACACAGGGCTGGTATCACCCAAGGTGCTTATCAAACAAAGCCTCCTGGCCTGAGAAAAGGGAGACAGCAGAGCTGTGGATGAGGCGGGAAGCTGGGGGCTCTAACTATTCGCCCACCCGCCTCCCAGCAGTGCTGGCCCCAGGCCTCCTTCCATGGACTCACCTTCCTTGTAGGCCTCATTGATGGCCTGGATTTCAGCATTGGTCCGAGTAGCTAGGATTTCAATGAGAGTCTTCTCATCTGTGCCGGCTCCCTAGAACATCAAGGTGAAGAGCATTGGAACCTCAGCCTGAGAAACCACCCAGGAGGTGAACACTCAGGCCACCAAGCCATCCGTCCAGGATTTTCTCCCCTTACCCAGACGCAGCCCTCAGACTACCCAGACCTGGGCCCAATCGGGCGAACATGCTAGCTTGTCAAGATTTCCAGACGCTCCCACAAAAATTGCTGCTTTCCTTTTTAAATGTTTTTATTGATTTTGAGAGAGGGAGGAAGGGAGAAGGATAAGAGAGACAGAAACATCCATTGGCTGTCTCTTGCATACCCCCTACTGGGGATGGAGCCCACAACACAGGCATGTGCTCTGACCTGGAATCAAACCGGTGACCTCTTGGTTCCTGAGTTGACGGTCAACCACCGAGCCACAGTGGACAGGCAAAAATTGCTTTGACTCAAAAATTAAAACGAAAAGAATACATGGGAGATGGGTATTTGTACCTAAAATGTGTACCACGCGTACATCTCGAAATATAAATATTTACACATGAGTATATAGAAGGAACAGAGGGTATGCATCACAGGATCCATGACTGGTCTTTGGGTAGATGAGGGGTCACAGATGATTTCTATCTTCTTCTCATTTGCTCAGTGTATATTTTCTCAAGTTTTCACAGTGAACACATATGATTTTGTCAGAAGAAAGAAGGAAAAAAATATGCTCTGTTGGTTTATATTTGGATGTGATGAGTGATTCATGGACTGATCCATTAGGTCTTCTGGACTGAGGCAGCTGGGGAACCCGCTACTCAAAGGTCCCCACTTTGAGGGAGGGGGACAAGACTGATGGACTAATCGATGGGTAGATTCGAATACATGTTAAACACCTGCCATATGCCATCCACTCTGCAGGCTGCTGAGCTATGGCTATAAAACAGGGACGTCGCCCTGGCTGGGTGGCTCAGTTGGTTGGAGTGTCATCCCATACACCTAATAGCTTCGGGTTCAATTCCGTCAGGCACATACCTAGGTTGCAGGTTCAATCCCTGGTCTGGGTGAGTACAGGAGGCAATCGATTGATGTTTCTCTCCCATCAATGTTTCTCTCTCTCTCTCATCAAAAAAAAAAAAAAATCCTAGGGTGAGGATAACAAACAAACAAACAAACAAACAGGGAAGTTGTGTTGTCTCTCCTGGGAGGTTATTGTCCAGTAGTCAACTGGTCCCTGTGTTCTCCACCCTGAAGCAGACAGAGGCTGCCTGAGATCTTTAACAGCCTCTTTATTAAAAGCTGCATGTGGTGAGGTCAGCCTGATCCTCAGTGTCCAGAGACCCAAGGTCTAGCCTCATCCTTCTCTTAATTCTATGTGTGTGTGTGTGTGTGTTTTAAGTCATTCACTTTTTTGTCTAGGAGTTTTAAAAGGACAATAATCTCAACTTGCTTTGCCAGAGACTGTTTGTTCTCTATATCCTTCAGAGGCCAAAGTGTTAGTGATTTTGAGGCAGGGTAGTAAGAAATCAGGAAAACTCTTGGCAAGTGGAATGAGGAAAACAGACAAAAACAGTTGCATAAGGCTGAGCTAATAAATCACAAGATCTTATCTTCCCTAACCAAGGACACTTGGGAGCAGATGGTTCCCCAACCGGAGAGTGAGTAGCTTAAATCACCCTAGTCAGGGAGACAGATAACAGAGACCCAGCTGATGCCATTACTGCCAGGCAAACTCCAGAACAGATGAAATCAGGGGCATAATAAAAAACCCAATTAGAGCAGGGCAAACCCAAGATAAAAGTAAAGCAGTGAAGCTGACCAGAGAATTATCCCAAACTCCGCTAAGGGCTGACTTCGATGCATCAGCATGTTAAAAGACACACCCGGAAAGCTACTGAATATTCTGGTGATACCCTCCTGCCCTGAGAACTCCCCCAAAACCCCCACCTTTAGGAAAAAGACACAAACCCTCAAGACCCCGTGTGTGCTCTCTCCCTCGAGCACGCCCAATGCCTCCCCTTTCCACGGATGTATACTTTTGCTTTCCTTCTCCTAAACTCTAAGGGTCCCCATGAGACTTGCAACCAGGGGAGCAGCTTGTCCTGGGCTAACCCTCTGAAGCTGTCTCTAAGGATTCTCCTTTTACCCCTGTAACTTGTTTCCTGAGTCCATGCAGCCCAGCATGGTTCACTTCTTTTGCCTCTGCAACTTCCTTTCCTAAGTCCACGCAGCCCAGCATGGCTCACTTCTTTTGCCTCTGCAACTTCCTTTCCTAAGTCCACGCAGCCCAGCATGGCTCACTTCTTTTGCCTCTGCAACTTCCTTTCCTAAGTCCACGCAGCCCAGCATGGCTCACTTCTTTTGCCTCTGCAACTTCCTTTCCTAAGTCCACGTAGCCCAGCATGGCTCACTTCTTTTGCCTCTGCAACTTCCTTTCCTAAGTCCATGTAGCCCAGCATGGCTCACTTCTTTTGCCTCTGCAACTTCCTTTCCTAAGTCCACGCAGCCCAGCATGGCTCACTTCTTTTGCCTCTGCAACTTCCTTTCCTGAGTCCACGCAGCCCAGCATGGCTCGCTCCTGTTGCTGTGATCATGCCTCTTCTATCTTAGGCCTTCCTTTGTCTCACTGTCCTCGGCTTTAATAAACGTACTCTCGAAATCACCTAGACCAGTGTGTTGTGACATCTTTTCCTGCATGAAGTCAAGCACCCACACATTCCAGACCATGAGGGGCAGACCCGCCTTGGTCCCTGTCCCTTTCTGGTGACAATTTCATGTAGTTGTCAAGTCAGGCTCTAGAACCAGACAGATTTGATCCAAATCCCAGCTCTACTACTTCACAGTGTTGTGACTTTGGCCAAGCAACCTAACCTCTGAGCCTCAGTTTTCTCATCTGTAAAATGGGGACAAAAAATTAAATAAAAGCCTTGCCTTGTGGGTTGATGGGACAAGTCACTAAGCGAAAACACTCAGCGCAAGTTAGGTTCAACTATCTGCTCTGACTGAAGGGTGCCAGCTCCTGGCCCAGTTGGAGCCTTGGAAAGCAAAGCAGCCTCAGCAACAGCTGGGCTGGGACAGAATGCCCTTTCTCGCTATTCGCAGGGCCAGGTCTTCGGAGCTAACGGTGCCCTTCATACCTGTGACCGCACCTGACCCTCTCCCATGTTTAGAGGGCAGGGATGACTGTTTCCATTTCACACCTGAAAGCACAGTGGCTTAGAAGTGCAAGTGGCCCAGCAGCACACAGTACGTATGTGGCAGGACCAGACTGGAATACAAATTCCAACGGCTGCTGCTCTTCCTTCCAGGTCCACCCTTCTTCCTCCAGCTGCCCCAGGAGCTCCCTCCCACCCCTCTGGTTACTGGGCATGTGGCACCACTTGAATCCACACAGTAAAAGCTGAGGCTCGGGCAGAATTCCTGGGAGGAGGAACTCTTTCCATGGGAGGTACCCACTGCTAGGATATGCACTAGCCATCCTACTGCCATGGGGAGAAAGGCTGGCTGAGAGTCAGGAGCCGCAGAAGAGAGGGGAATCAGGGTTGGGGAGAAACAAGAGTCCATCCATTTAACACTGTTTTTGTCCCTGGATTCAGCCATGTCTAAAACCAGACCAAGTGCTGTAATTTCCAGTTATAGGCGCCAACATCCCCTTCTGTGTCCAAGCCCATTTGAACTGGGTGTGGGAGGGGCCCCAGCAAGGAGTTACAGCCAACCCGTCTAGGCTCTGAGGAGCCCGTGTCCCTCCAGCCTCTGCACAGACTGGACCCCATCCGCTCGCTGCCCACACTGTACCTCCATGGCCTTCTTTAACTGCTTGGCATCGTAATGGTCCGGTGGCAGCATCAGCCCCAGAATCAGCCTCGCCAGGTCTCCAGAAAGCTCTGACTTTAGGTCAGCCATCAAGTCCTGCAAAGGGCAGAGCCGAGGTCACGCCAACAGTAGCACTTACCCACATGTGACCCAGGTCAGGGAGGATACATGGAGGAAATAGGGGCTCCCCGTGGGTGCAAGGGTTCTTGGGAGCCTGTGTCTGTTTTTTGCTGATATTGGTTTACTGTTTAGAGGAACTCAAGAGAGGGTGGGGCAAATACAACCCGGAGGAAGACCTGCTCTCCTTGGAGGCAGCAGACAGGGAATGAAAGGGGACAGTGCCACTTCACTCCCAGGCAAGTACGCCAGCCGCAAGCAGGTGCCACTAAGGCACGATGATGAGCGACACTCAGCCTCGAAGCCTCTCTGTGCAGAGGGAACTGTGGGGCGTCCGAGACACTTCATGAAAACAACTCATATCCTCGATCTCGCCTGGAGCCGAGCCTCCGGCAACTCCAAGCCATTCACATGCGTGTTGCTGACCATAAGAAACTGGGGGAATGCAGATGTGTCTGTAGGCAGCCCATACCCAGCGATGGAGATGCTCTCAGAACACGTGACCACACGGGGCCCCCTGCCATGAAGACCCAGGTGCCCCACGGTGCAGAGCTGGTTGCGACAGGCCAACGGACAGCCCGGGTCCCAGGCTGAGCCCCTTACCCGGCCGAAGTGAGACTTGAAGGTCTGCCGAAGCTGCTGCCGCTGGGCGTTGCTGCGATGCGTGATGATGTCAATGATGGTGTCCTCGTCGGTTCCTGAGTCAGAAAGCCACGTGGCTCAGAGGCAGGCCTGCGGCCCAGTTCCCCCCACGCCCCACCACTGATGGGCCCTATCAGTCTCTGGCACAGGACTCCGTCTCTCAAAAGCATCTTTACAGTGTTATCTTTGAGCCCTAGATACACTCAGCAGATACCATCCTTCCCAACAAACTAAGGAAAATGAGGCCCCGAGAGCAGGGGACTTCACCCCAGGTCCCAGGGAGGTGCCTGTGGGCAATGGAAGCCCCACCCTAGGTGCTGTCCCAGTGGCCTTTCTAAGAACGGGCCATCCATCCACCCATAGGGTAGTTCTCCCACTGGACAGAGGCCTGGAAGGGGTGGCCACCAGGGGGCGCTCCCATCCGAGCCTGGGGACTTGGGTTACAGGATCCACACCCCTTACTTAACATATGGAATTGGTGGCAAAGCCAGGACAAGAACCCAGGCCCTTGGCTCTTCCACCTGCACCAGGATACTGCTCGAGCGGCTCCTTGGTCTCTGGGAAGGGACTGCCAAGTCCCTCACAAACCCCTCCCGGCCATGCCGCCTCCACTCAGGGAGCCAGGAGCCTTCTCAGGAGGATGGACACTCAGGGACCCAGGGCTGACCCCTCTGCTCTTGCTCCTGCCTGGCCCCTGCCCAACTCCAGGGCCCCCCGGTCCCTTTCACGGCCCCTTACCAAGTCCCTTCATGGCTTTCCTTAGCGCCTTGGCATCTGCGTCAGGGTTGAAGTCGTTGGCTGGACGCACGGTTCCATTCAGCTGCAAGAGGCAGAAATAGACTGAGCAGCTGCCTGGAGGCCCCCCTGGGGGGCCAGGCCAAGAGAGGAGCATGCGAGGGCGGGGAGGCTGTCCCCATGAGCCCCAAACCAAGCAGCTTGGGGGGAAAGAGGCAGGAGTGAGGGCATAGCAGACAGACCCTTGCCCGAGAGCTGAGAGGGAGAGACAGACCTACGGCAAGTGCTGGACACTCTGCTTGTGTCCAGGCTCTTTCCCAGTCAGCTCTGCCCTGGCTCCACCGGGGCCTCCCCAGTCCCTCAGTCTCGTCCTGTCCCCAAGGCCCTCCTGCCTCTTAAAGAGCCCCCCCCCGCCCCCCCGAAAAGACAACAGGAATGCTCTGGAATACTAGAACAGTATTTCCCAAATTTTAGTCACCCCTGAATGACCTTCACTTTGTCTTCCATATTTGTATACACCCTATGCTATTTCTTAATATTTTCCCTGAATTCAATCTCTTTTCTGTTTTCCTTAAAGCATTCAATTTGAAATACATTTAATACTGCTCCAGGGCAAGGCTTTCTGTCCATGTTCTTTGATGTATCCTCAACAGTGCGGGACACAGTAAGCACTCAAAAAACATTTGCTAAATTGATGAATGAATAACATAATTTATATCACTATCACAAGTAGGAAGTTGGTAGCATGTTCTAAAAACCCAGAAAAATAAATGTAATACAAACAAAAACCCACAATGTCAAACATGTATCACCACATCTATGCAGGTGTCCTTCTTGCCAAAAGCAGACTCGGAGCTTGGAGCTCTCTCTCTCTCTCTCTCTCTCTCTCTCTCTCTCTCTCTCTCTGGAAAAGAAAAATCAGCAGGTGTGGATGGGATGTGGCATCGACGAACACCCTCTCTGTGACGTGACCAGAAAGAGTGAAGAAATGAAGAGGCGCTCTCTCGCCACGTGAGGTTCCGTGTTATTTCGTGCTGTGGAGGTGCGCCTCTCCCGGGCTAAATTCATTTCCCATGTAACTTCAGACGATACGCAATGACAGCTCCTGCCTTATAATTTGGGAAACGCTGTTCTAGAACATCAGAGCTCAAGAGCCCTTCACGGGCACCGAGACTGCCACGTCCAACACCCTCATTTTAAAGGGGGAGACAGAGGCTCAGAGACAAGTGGGGACCTGCCTAAGGTGGCACAGCAAGTGAGCATCCAAGGCCCCAGACATTTCTGTGCGGACCCCGTGCTCCCACTCCTGAAGTGGTTTGCTCCAGGCACTCTGTTAACACTCTCGTCCCCACCCTTTGTGGAGTCTGGGTCTGAGGATAGTCAGGACAACCTTGAATCCTCCGGTGCACCCCTGGGTGCCCCTCTGTTCTCAGCTTTCATGCCTCCTCAGCCCAACTGTTGGACCCAGGATGGGACAGGCCCCTCCATGGAACCAGCCAGGTTAGCAGTTAGTGGGCCAGAACCCTTCGCAGCGTGTTAGAAGTCAGTACAGGAAGCAGATGCCCACACCAGAGTGCCCACACCAATTCATCACTCCAAGGAGAAAAGGAAGCTTCAGATGCGAGAACCCGGTGTTGGCCAGCAGGGGGCAGCTGGGTGCGAACAGGAGAGTGCGAGCAGGAGAGTGGAAGCTTGTGGTCAAGCAGGAAGTGGGGAGGGTCTGACCTCTACTCGGCCCACTGCACTAAGCTCCCACATCTGATAGGCCACCTGCGCTGCCTCCGGGAAGAACTGGCCAGCAGCACTGGAATGGAGGGGGTGGGGGAGGACAGGAGGGAATGTCATCGTAGGCACCACCACACACACACACACACACAGTAAATCCATCTACCTTCCCCCCAGCCTATGCCTCACAGAGCCCTCCCTGCTTCCATCGCTGAGAGCCTTCTGTCCCCTCTCGAGACCCCCTGCAATGCTGGCTCTGCCCAACAGCCTTCCTGCCCCGGTCCCAAGCAGGACAGCACCTCTCCAATCCTTCAACTTCCCCTCTTCCTTGTAATCTGAATGATTCCTATTCAAGTATCTCCTCTCAGAAAAGGCCATGACCAGCTTATGGCCACATCACCTCTATGGTTTCTTCTGCAACGCACCTGGCATGTCAGGTGCTCAGTAAACATCTGCTGAACTGAACCACCCCCTATGGCACTTACGAAGAGGAACAAAGGTTCTTGCAGCCCTTAGTTAACTGGACCTTTGCAAGCCAGGGACTCAGAGATGGAAGGAGGGAAGGGAAAACTCCGTATCCATAGTGCCCTCCCTAGCACAGTGGTCAAGTCACACTCCAACTTCATCTCTTCACTGGCCCACCATCTAGGGAGAGGTTCATGTGCCAGGAAGAGGCCCCCAGCCCTGCTCCCTCATGGCCTCACCCTTGTTCCCCGCACTCTACACAAGTGCGACCTCAGTTATAAAAATGAACCAGCTGGCCCTGGCTGGTTTGGCTCAGTAGTTAAGAGTGTTGGCCTGTGGACCAAAGAAAGGGTCATGGGTTCGATTCCCTGTCAAGGGTACGTATCTCAGTTGCAGGTTCCCTACGCAGATGGGGGCCCGTGTGGGAGGCAACAAATTGATGTGTCTTTCTCATATTGATGTTTCTCTTTCTCTCTCTCTCTCCCTCTCCTCATCCTCCCTTCCTTTCAACCTCTAGAAATCATTGGGAAAAATATCCTCGGGTGAGGATTAAAAACAAACGAACACCAAACTAGGCTATACCCTCTCATCTCAGGGCCTTTCCTCCATCCCAAACCCTCTCCTGCAGATGCCGACTTCACCTTTCCTGCCACCCCCCCACCCCCCACCCCCGGGGCCTCAGCCTCATTGTCTTCAGGAGCCTCTCCCAGCCTGGGTTATGCACCTCTATGTACTCCCATGGGCTCATACTGTCCCCCCACAGGACTGTCCCATGTACATGCCCTGGTCTGTATGCCTTTCTAGGCTGCAGACATCATTAGGTGCTTCCCACGAAGGCACTCTGTAAAATATGCTGAATACGTGAGTAGGGAGAGCAGGCATCTGTATTTTTGCCATTTAATGGATGACGAAACTGAGGAGTAGCTATGAAGCAGTCCTGGGCCCTCATCTTCTGGTTCCTGGTCCACACCCCCAGACTGATGTTCCCAATTCACAGGAGCAGACATCGCCATGTGCAAGGCCACGTTCATGTTCATACGCACACTCGGACTTTCACCCGCGTGGTGCTCCTGGCTCGGGGAATCCCCAGGCTCATCCACTCCATCCACTAGGGTGAGGGTCAGGACAGCCCGGGCCTGCTGGCCTCCCAAGGCCACTGCCCCGGGGCCAAGAACCCACTTACTCATCGTCTCCCCCACACAGCTTCAGCAGAGCCTTCTTGTATTCGCCGGAGGTGTCATTCTGGAGAGGAGGGAAGAGAGAAGGGTTACCTCTCACCCAGCCCTGGGATCCTCAGACAAGGGGGACGGTTCTGGAGAGCCCCAAAGAGGGGAGGCTAAACATTTATTCACTGGAGCCCTGGCTCTCCTCCTGCCTGGAAGTGGCCGAGACACCACACAGCAGTGTACCGGCAAGTATTTAACTGCTCTCTAGGGAAAAAAGCAAAAAAGCCCTGATGTGTAGCATCTGCCAATTTCTGTGGTATAAATACCTCCTATGGACAATTCCCAGCCACCGATATGATCTCACAGACTGGGGAATCAAGAAGAAACGCTCACTGCTCTGCCACCAGGTAATCCCCAGCCCAAAGCAGAGACAGGCCTCCAGGCACAAAAACATTGGGAAAGGAAAACGTAAGCAAACAAATTCACGTTTAACAGAGGAGGCATGTTCCCTCTTGGAGCTTCATAGCGGACTTAACACATTAAAAGCTGTGAGAAATTCTGAGGTAAACTGGCTTATCTTTGCTTAGTCTAGTTTTTCCCAAACATTTTCCCATGGAGCCCTTTTGCATGTCATGCTTATAAAATTCTGCTTTAGAAATACACTTAGGGGAACACAGCTTGAACTCAGAAAGCTTCATTCCGTTCACCCCCCAAAAGGAGAAAAAAAACAATTCTACATCAGTCTTTCGACCAAGTCTCATGAGCTGGACGCTCCCGAGTCAGCAACTGGCCCAGGGTCGAGGGGTCCCAAATTAACAAACTCTTCAGTGTCCCCCCTTCTTCCTGGAGACTGAACTCTCACTGCCCTGGGATGGAGTCCTCCTGGATTCAGCTTGCGTGCCCTTCAGGACCCAGCCCTGCCTTTTCTCAAGAGGTGCCTCTCGGATTCACATCTCACACTCACTGGCAGACACTGGCTTCCCTGAATGTGCTCCCAGGTTCCCGGAGCTCCTGAGACCCCAGCTCTCCAGGACAGCCGCTCCTGCCCTGTCTCGGCAGGAAGCCCACCCCCCCCACACACAGCCCCGCCCCATCGCCCGCTTACCTTGATCATGCTGTAAAGCGACTTCTCATACTTGGTCCGGAATATCTCCCGAATGTCCAGCATGTCCAGCTCACTGCGGGAGACCATGATGCGGATCAGGGTGTTGTCCCGAGTCCCCAGGCCCTGGAAGACAAGAGCATTGTGGGGATGGAGTTGAGAGGAGGCCAGAGCGCTGACAGCCCCCCAGCTTAGATGAAAATACAATTTCCTAACAAAACATTATGATCAGGAGCAAAAGAAGCAGAGCCTGGCCTCCCCTGCCTGTGTGTCCCTCCTGCTTCGATTCTCCATCATTCCGACCGTCGTAAGCTCACCTCACTTTGTAGCTCTAAGCGATAAATTGTCTCGGTGTGCGCCCTGGGATCTGTGTAACTGTGCCAGGTGAACTTATTTTTCCTGCTACCCCTGATACAGACTGGGTTGTTCCTAGTTTTTTCCTGACATGGACAACACTGAGGTGACCGTAAGAATGCAGGCACACAGGCCACACCTCTCCAGGGTCCCACTCTGGCACCGGGAGACACAGAGTAGGCTGCCCACCCGTGGGATGGCCACGCAGGGGCCTGGGGCCTCTGGCAACACACGCCTGTGTGCTATGGGGATATCATCGGTCCTGTGTGTCCTGGGTGTACAATACTGGGAAGCAGTGTTTGTCAGACGCCCAGAGTGAAGTCGCTGGGTCATGAGTGACTCTTAGTGGACAACGCATAAGTGCTTTCTACTTACCTTCGTCTCTATATGAACATTCTGATTGATTCCTTTTTTTTAAGTGGGGCTTCCAACCCATCTGGCTGGATGGATTGGGTACAGGCTGTCACTGTACCCTCTGCTCAGTCGGGAGGTCAGGGCAGGTACTGGGTGGAAAGGTGTGTGACCAGGTAGCATCTCACTGGAGCTCACCTGGGACAAACTGCTCTCACTCTGACCTGTGGCCAGTCCCCGGAGGCTCCCTTGGGCCAGTGGACCGCAGGGACTTGCCCGAGAGTCCTCCCCGAACCTCATTCACATCAAACCCATCACGCACCTTCATGGCCTTGAAGAGCCTCTCGGCGAAATACTCAGGGGTGCTCCGGATACACTTCACTGCGAAGAAAGAAGAGGTGGTTTCAGGAGGAGGATGGGGTGACCTGCCCTTGTTGCCATTGCTTAGGGGGCACCGAGTCCAAACGCAGGAAGAACCTGGCTCCTGATAACCTGCAGCCCCAGAGCATCCCAGACCTGCCACTTATACCGCAAACCCAGCGGGTAAAGAACTCAGGACACGGGCCTCTTGTAATGTGGGTCACGCATTACAAAGACCCACTTTCTAGTCCTTTGGGGGTTCACAGGGAACTGGGCTGGGTGGGCGGAGCAGGGAAAGGTGTGTCTTTAGATTTCGGCTGTGCTGAAAGGCACTGGCTGCTGGACCGCTGGACCCCATGGGCAGGGCGCCCGGAACCCGACCACTGGAAATGGGGCTGCCAGGGGACAGCTCTGGGTGGGAAGATGAGGCCTGGGCTGCAGCCCTCTCCCAAGAAACACACACACAACCCAGGCGCAGACATGCGGGCTCTTGGAATGTCTAGATCGCAAGGGCCTCTGGGTCAGGCAGTCCGGCCCCTGCCCCCATTCCTCAGATGAAGAAACTGAGGCCCAGCAAGGATAAGAGGCTTGCGTTAAGTCAACAGCAGATTTGGGAGAAGCCCCAGGTTTGAATGTTGACTCCACAGTGACCAGTCAGGTCCTGGCATCCCTCACACCGGAAGTTCATTACAAGACGACCCCTCGGCCAGTGACGCAGCCTCTGTGCAACTCAGTTTTCTCATCCGTGAAATGGAGATGATGACAGTGCCCACTCCAGGGTCCTTTCTTTTAAAGATTAAACCCTTAGCACAGTGCCTGGCACACAGTTCACGCTCCATAAAACCCACTCCTGGTCATTGTTTCCTGACCCCGGCCCAGTGGAGGGTGAGCAAGGGGAGGAAGCCGGTGCCTGGGGCTCAACCCCTGCCTCCCCCACCTCAGTGGTGCTGCTCTGGCCAAACCTTTGGAATTCATTGCCCAACTGCTCTCCCCGTTCCACCTCCACACCACAGAATTTCTCTTTCCCACCCTCAGGCCCTTGCTCCTGGGCCGGCACCCCAGCTCCCTCGCAGCCCCAGAAGGCAACATCGGGACATACCCACAGCCAGCATCAGCTTCTCAAAGTCCCCGGACAGCTCCGCTCGGATGCTGGCTTCGATGGGCTTTCCCGTGGTCTTCAGATACTCATCGAACACTGAGGGAGACAGTCAGGGGGGTCAGGAATGTCCCCGTGGCACTGAGAACAAACAGGGGCGTCACCGGGGGAAGGCCCTGTGGCCAGGACGGAGTGCCAGGATGAAGGCAGGGCTGGTGCTGGGGAGGGGGCAAGGAGGTCGTGCACACCACCAGCCACCTGTTGCGAACGCTGTGAGCGCCTGTGCGCGCCTCAGGCTTCAGCCTGAAGACAGACTGGGACTTAGAAGGAGGGACAAGCATCCTCTGAACGACTTTGGTGAAGACCACACAAATTACTGCCCAATAAAATCGGGACCAGCGTCTGGGATGCTGAGGAAGCCGCTTCCTTGCGCCATCAGCAGGGAAGAAAAAGAACAGAATTCTTGGCACGACTCCCAGGGGGCCGCTGCAGTCTTTTCTGGCGCTTACCCAACCGAAGGTGCTGCTTGCTGCGATTCCCCAAAATGTAAACGAACTGGGCTTCATCTGTTCCCCATTTCAGTTCCCCCGCCTCATACAGGTCCTGGAGGGGAAGAGGGGGGACTAACTGAAAGAGGGAACCTCAGGACGCAGGGCTCACTGGCCACGTCACTCAAGAGTGATGCTGAATCCAAGCAGACCAGCAACCGGCAGCCTCAGGACCTTTGCGTATCCGCACAGCTTTCCTCCTTCCTTCCTGGGACACTCCTAGTCAAGCTTCCAGTGCCAGGTGAGACATCCCGTTGGTTCTCAAAGCACTTCCTGATACCCCCAGGCAGCCTTGTTTCCCTCCCTTCCTCCCTCCTCCATGTTCTGTTTGTTTCTTTATAACGTTGATCCACTGTATGTTACAATGGTTTCTTTACATGCCTGTCTCTCCACTGTGACACGGACCCCTTCAGGATGGGACAACATCTTAGCATTCTCTCTGCCCCTCCAGAGTGACTGCATATAGTGGGGCTCAAGAGGCCTGGAATGTATGATATATCCAAGGAGAAGGTGTTCGTGTGATTCACATAGTCCCAGTACTGTCTGATTTTGTTTACTAGAGATCCCTCAATGCTTGGCAGAGTGCCTGGCACATAGTAGGTGTTCAACCAATATTAACTAACTGAACAAATGGAAAAACTAAGCTCCAAACTACATCTTACCCCCTTTACCCATGTTGTATACCTTAGAACAGGGGTCCTCAAACTTTTTAAACAGGGGGCCAGTTCACTGTCCCTCAGACCATTGGAGGGCCAGACTATAGTTTAAAAAAAAAACTATGAACAAATTCCTATGCACATTGCACATATCTTATTTTAAGCAGGACAGGCAGCGGCGGCAAAAACACCCGGCAGGCCAGATATATGTCCTCGGCGGGCCGCATGTGGCCCGCAGGCCATATTTTGAGGATGCTTGCCTTAGAAAGACAACATAAATCCTCTCTTTAACAAAGCACTATGTACATGATGTCTGTGAGTCTGTTATTTCTGGTATTTGCAAATTACTTCGCCTCCAGCCCGTTCCTGAACCCCAATCATCCCTCTTTCTTGGGGCTCCCTCACTGTGCCTCAGGGACCTCCATCAGGGCTTGTTTACCTGGGCATCCTGCTGCACCAAGTCCTCGCTCACTACATCGTCCTCCTCCCTGGTTCCCTAGGCAGAGAGACAAGGAACACGTGGTTCAGATACCAGGGCCAGAGCAGGCCTGGTGCCAGTGGTGGAGGCAGAGAACCCTGGGAAAACCCCGGAGGCCCGAGTGTCCAGGAGCAGTGACTCACAGCAGCCACTGGGTCGAGACCACATCATCTATTTTGTGGGGAATTGTAGTCCCTCCACTGGCTTTCCCCTTCATCCCTGGAGCTGGGACTAGAAGGGGAGTCCTGGGAACAACCACGTTCCTTCCAGGTGCCCCCTGCCTGAGGAAGCCAGGCCTTGTACCGAGAACACCTCGAAGGGCAGGGCCCCTGCCACAAGTCCTCGCATGGCCCACGACGTCCCCAACAAGATCACAAAAGTCTGCATGTGTGCCTTCTGAAAGGGACACCAAGAATTCACCAACCAGGATCTGAGGCTGGGCCTGCAGATCTCAGCTCTGACACTGTGAAGCAGACGGTGCTCCTTGCTCCCCACAGGCCCTCCGCCCATCCGACACTCGCAGGGACGGGGGAAAGCGAACAGAAACAAAGAGGTGGCTTAACTATACACACAGCTTCCTGAAGGTTTGCTCCTCGGAGCTGGGCTTGCGCCATCTCAGTGTCTGTTCCCACAGGGCCTGCGGCCACAGAGATGGCCACGCGGCTGGACAGGTACGGGTGAAACGGCACGAGACCTGCTCCCCAGTGAACTGCAGTCATGCAAAATGCAGGCCTGCTGCTGCCGGAGGTTTCAATTACTCAAAAGAGTCCAGACGTCTGGGGTTTTCTAACAAAATCTCCCTGTTTGTAAATGTTAGCAACTAACTATGTGTTGTTTTTTTAACCCACTGTGTGGGGAAAATCCCTACTTGGCAGCTTTTCTATGGTCTCTTTCTTATGTGCGCATGTGTGGGAGGGAGGAGCAGCAGGGCAGGCTGTGGGGATGCAGTGCGGCAGTCCCAGGAGCACCACAGCCCTGGCTGGAGAAGCAATGGCGGGAGGGAGGCCTGGAGAGGAGGGCCAGTGCGTATGGAGAGAGGAAAGAGGTCGCAGGAGGATATTCCTGGGCACAAGAGAGGAGTGTGCGTGCAAAGGGAGATGTGGGTCACCTGCCTGTGCAAACCATGGTGACAGAGCAGACACCTGGACGCTCAAATTCTACACCAGGTGAGCCAGAGGGAAACCATCTCAAGTTCAAGGATAAATGGGCAGAGGGGGAGGGAGTGGCCGCAGTATGTGAGGAGCCCGGAACAAGCTACCCGTCTGTGAGGACAGGGCGGTGCACTCTGGTGGAGAGCTCAGGGGAGGCCCCACGTGGACCAACCTGGAGCAGGACCACGAGCATCTTCTGGAAGTGGCCAGAGGTGTCGCCAATGATGTCAGCCTCCAGGTCTCGCTCGTAGGCTGCAAGGTTGGAACACAAGCTCTAAGCCCATCCCCAGGACACCCCAGGGATCCAGGAGAAAGGTCCCTGCTACCCCCAAATGATCAGATACTGGTTACAAATCCCAAACTCCCGTCTCCATGACAACCCTGGCAAGACCCAAGGTTTATTTTCACAGTTCCCTGTGCTGACCCATGAAAAGATATGATGGCATCTCTATCCCCACCTGTGCCACCCTCCTCGGGCACCGTCATCGCTCAGTGGACAGCGGCGACAGCCTCTTGACTACTCCCTCTGCGCCTGCTCTCACTCCCTCTCCAACCCACAGCAGCAAGGGTGACCGTTAAAGCCATGTCTGATCATGGGCCCCTGCTTCCCGCTGGACTTAGAATAAAACACCGTCGCTTCCTCTTGGCCTACAATGTCCTGTGCCCCACCCTGCACTGCTCCAGCCTCACACTGGCTACCAGGCTCATTTCTGTTCCACCTGGGACCTGCTGTTCCCCGTCTGCCAGGATCTCCTCCCCACTCTCTCTAGTGCTGGCTCCTCAGTGCGCAGGCTTTCCCTGACCGCCTGTCTGAAGCAGGTCTTCCCCAGTTAAGGTTTCATTCTTATCTCATTTGTCTCCTTCATAACATCACCACATCATCATCATCATGTTTAACTGTTTATTGTCTATATCCCTCATTATCTTATCTATAATAATAAAAGGATAATATGAGAATTAGACCAAATGTCTTCCGGACATCATTCCGGATATCCTTCCCGACTAAGCCAGAGCCAGAGGGAAGCCAGCCCAGGTCCCAGGTGTCTACAGATAGCCCGAAGGAAGCCAGCCCTGGCCGGGAGGTCTGCGGGTGGCCCAAGGGAAGCCGGCCCAGGTCCTGGATGCCTGCTGGCAGCCAGGGGAAGGAAGGCCTACTCTTGTACAAATTTTGTGCAGTGGGCCTCTAGTTAGTCTATAAGCTCTCAGAGGCAGGGACTACATGTGTCTTGCCTAGTGTCATATCCTGAGAACCTAGCACACTGCCCAGCACAGAACCCCTATGGACAGGGGGACAGTTAGATGAGGGAAGAAGGTAAGAAGATGGTTGGGTAGGTTCTTAGCGTCTCCATCATTGCAATCACCCCCATTTCATGTCTAAAAATTCCGAATGGCCCCTCCCACCCATCTCACCATCTTTGTACGCTGCCACCAGCTGGTGGATCTGCTCATTAGTCCGAGAAGCCAAGATCTCAATGAGGCATTTCTCATCAGTGCCAATGCCCTGGAAGAAGAGAAGGGATACATGAGTCAAGGGCTGGGATGGGCCCTGGGCTGGGATCCTGGAGTGGCCAGAGCTATGAATCCCACAGCGTTTAGGGTGCTCCTACTACAGCTTGTAAGCAGTGATTGGGAAATATTGCTCCAAGAATCAAAAGACATAGTTCCCCTCTGCCTGTAGCTTGCTTTGTGACCTCTCATTAAGAAACTTTATCTTTCGGCCCTGGCCAGGCAGCTCGGTTGGTGAGAAGTTGTCCCAATATGTCTAGGTTGCAGACTCAATTTCTGGTCTGGGCACATACAGGAAGCAACCAGTGAATGCATAAATACGTGGAACATATCAATGTTTCTCTCTCTCTCTCTCATTCTCCTCCTCTCTCTCTCCAAAATCAATCAATAAATTAAAAAGAAACTTTATATTTCTGGGTCTCAGTTTTCTCATTTGTAAAATGGAGATGCTACTAGTTGCTCTACCACCTCACAAGGAGATGGAGAAGGCAATGATCTCTCTCCCATTGCTTCCTCAGGACTAGAAACTGCTGGTGTGGGGTCTGGGCCAACGACCTCTTTCCACACTGACGTGTGTTCCACATCTGTCCACCTGGAGGAGAATGTGGTTCCCTTCTGGGATAGGGTTTAGGCAAGCTGCCTCTTGAAGCAAGGCACATCCATGCGTGGGTGAGGGCTCACTGAAGACTTGCTGTAGGGCCAGAATCTTACCCTTAACCATGCCCACACCTCCAACACACAGACTCACACTTCTTACCGAGAGGGCGTCTTTAATTTCTTTGGCATCACAGTAGGCAAGTGGCCTCATCAGACCCACAATCAGTCGTTCAAACTTCCCCATCAGCTCAGACTTCAAGTCTGCAATGAGGTCCTAGCAGGTGGGGGTGGGGGTGAGAGGAGATGGGGAAGGAAGGGGAAGAGCAGTTATGCTGATAAGAATGACATTTAATGAGCGCAAATTCTGCACAGGCACTGGGCTAGGTGAGCTCATTTAATCGTCACTCTTGGAGGCGTGTGCTATCATCAACTCGAGAGGCAGGCGCAGAGACTTCAGGCGACCTGCCCAAAGTCACGCAGCTAGCAAGTGGAGCAGGGGTCACGTCCACAGCGGCCTGCCTGCTCCCCACCATTGTTTATTTACTTGTTTATTGTGTCTCCCTCCCACTATCAGTGAGTCCAAGGGGTTGGCACCTCCCTCCCTGGTCTCATCCATCTGCATGGCCCTGACACCCAGCCTGGGTCCAGCACACAGCAGGTGCTCCAGACAATCAGTGGCTGAATGTTCCTGACAGCAAAATGCTTGGGAAAGACCCTGAAGGAACACACAGGTGATGAAATCATTGCCCCAGCCCCACCCCCTGCCCTCCAGTCGCCATGGTTACCTTGCCATAGAGGGACTTGTAGCTCTGGGAGATCTCCTGCCTCTGCCTGTTGCTCCGGGAGGTAATCAGCTCCAGGATGGCCTCCTTGTCACTGCCTGGAGGAGGGGAGGACACCAGTCACCTTCCCCCACCTGCCTCCAGGAAAGCTCCCTGCAGTCCTCAGCATTAGCCTTCCACTCACCAGGTGGTGGCATCACAGAGGAGGGCCTATGGGGCCCGTCAAGCCCCCACTAAGAGGGGTCATAGCACACGCAGTATGTGAGCTCAGAGAGCCCATGATTCGGTTCCTCACCACACAAAGAAGAAAACTTAGGCCCGGGGATGGGGGGCAAGGACTCATCCCAGGTCTCACCAAGAGCCTGGCTTAGAAGAACTCAGGGGTCCTAACACCCAGGGCAGGGTTCTTTCAACAAAGTAAAAGAGAATACTGAGGCCCTGGCTGGTGTTGCTAAGTGGTTAGAGCGTTGGCCTGCACACTGAGGGGTCGCAGGCTCCATTCCTGGTCAAGGGCACATACCTGGGTTGCAGGTTCAATCCCCTGTCGGGACATGTGCAGGAGGCATCCGATCAATGTGCCTTTCTCACATCAATGTCTGTCTGTCTGTCTGTCTCTCGCTCTCTCTCTCTCTCTCTGCTTACCTCCCTTTCTACTTTCTCTAAAAATCAATGGAAAACAAATCCTCAGGTGAGGATTAACAAAAGAACAAAAGGAGAGACTACTGAGAACCAAGTTCAGGGTAGTGGTTACCCTGAGAGAAGAGTGGAGTGATCAGCAGGAGGACCCGCCAGGAAGGTTCTGACCACAGGAGGAAGCGAGTGCAGTTCCCAAGGAGGGTGACAGGTCTGTGGGCGAAGCTTCTGTTTATTCTTTAGACCTTGTTGGTCTGGAGTATTTCATTGTAAAATTATGAAAAATAATAAAAAGAGGAAACAAAATAGTGAGTGCGTCTTCCATCTCAACCCCACCCCCAAAGGGGCTCAGGGATGCGCCCACAGCCCCAGCGAATGCTGCCTCCTTTCCTGTGACCCCCCTCCCCGTGTCGGGCACCCACCGAAGCCCTTCATGGCGGTATACAGAGCCTCGGCATCCTGGCTCGGATCGAAGTTTGGGAAGTCATGAACGGAGCCACGGTACTTGGCACCCTGTGGAGAGAGAAGCAGAGGGTGAGCTGCTGACCCTGACCCTGACCCTGACCCTGACCCTGACCAGGGCTCCCAGCCCCAACCCCAGGTCACATTCCCAGCCCTGGCCACAGGCAGAGTCCAGGCTGAGCTCCTTCTCCTAAAATTGAGAGTTGACCACAGAAAGCCTGGCCAAGGGTGGGGCTGACTCTCCTGGTATCTGCTACCACAAGGACGGTGCCAATTCCCCATGGGAGGGTGGCCCAGCCGAGCCCACACCCTGCACACTTTGCTAGGGCCCAGGAGGGGTAAGAAGCCAGGCCTGGAAATGATCCCTGCATACTTCTACGGCTCTCTCTGATTTACAAAGCCCTTTCGCCTCCATTGTGACATTGTGATTCTTTAGCAACTTGGAGAAGCACCTAAGACAATCTCTACAGAAACAAAGACGCCCGCCCGGAGGTGGGAAGCCTGTTGGCAGGGCCCCTGGAGGAACTGGTATCTGAGGACAAGCTGGCTGGGTCCTCGGGGCCAAGGGGCGGAGGCGCAGAGCCAGAGGATCTCAGACTTGGAACCTGAATGCACAATAGGCAGGTTCACAGAGAAGTCAGGGGTGGGTCAGCCACGGGCTGGAGAAGCATGGGGTCCGGGAGAGCGGCAGAGAGCTGAGAGCCGAAGGGGCAGGGCCCCAGGCACCGGGCACACAGCTCGGGAACAGGGCACTCAGCCTGGGCCAGGCTTGACTCTGCAAGCTAGAGATTCAGGGAAAGAGAAGGCCCCATCCCGTCTTCCGCAAGCTCCTGACCCAGCGGAGACGAGAGACAGACATAAAGCTTGCAGTAAATACCCGAGGACAGAGGCAAAGTAAACTGGGGAAACAGCAGAGGCAGAGGCCAGCCTGGGGGAAGGGACCAGGAAAGGCTTCGTGGGGGGCGGGGGTGGCCCACATAAACTGTGACTTAAAGGAGGAAGTAGACCTCCCATCACCTCCCGCGCCTCCCAGGGACCTGGCCAGGCGTCTGGGTGCTCTTTGGTTTACGTCTGCAGCTGCTGGCTTCTCTGAGGTATGCACGCGTGGGCGCCGCGTGGGCACAGGGTTGCTATTTAAAGTCCTGGCAGGGCGGATGGCAAGGAACACGGCCCTCTTCCCGCCATCAGTGACTCCCCTGCAACCTGATCGCAGCCCTGGACAGAGAAGGGAAGAGGAAGGAACACGTGCCAAACACCGGGACCAGAAAAGAGAAAGCTCTGAGCGTCTGTCTGTCCTGCTCGCTGACGGGCTCCGAGCACCCAGCGCAGGGCTTGGCACAGCAGCACTCGCTGAAGACTTGTTTCCTAGGTGAATGGGCGTGTGAATGGGTGACGACCGAGTGTGTTCTGAGCAGAAGGAAGGTGGAATCTAAGCTGTGTCCTAAAGGACGCGTAACAGCTGGCTCCACGGGGGCTGGGCAGGGAGAAGGCTTCACACAGAGGAGACAGCCTGGCCAAGGCTCCGAGGCAAGAGCAAGCAACACGGAGGGAAGCAAGCCCAGTGCTTCCGCACTCAGTGCAGACGCCCAAAGTCGCCAAGATCACGGGAGTGTAAGCTGCCAGGAGGGAGCGAGAAGAAAGAAACGTGCTCCCAGGATGAAGGGCAGGGGTGTCAGCAATGGCCCGTGAGCTGAGAACCCTCTCCTGTCCCGGCTCCCCCACCTCCACCTTCTCCCTCCTCACACACTGCGGTGGTTGAGGCAGTGTTTGGGGAAGGAGCTGCAGCTGAAAGATGAGGCAATGACATCCTGGCGGGAGGGAATTCTAATGACAGGCATGAGGCTTGATCAAAAGGACCCTTAGAGCCAGGCCAGGGTGGCTCAGCGGTGGAACCAGGTTTGACTCCCGGTCGCGGCACATGCCCAGATCGTGGGCACAATCCCCATTAGGGGACGTGCTGGAGGCAGCTGGCCCATGTTGATATTTCTTTCTCACGGATATTTCTATCTCACTCTCCCCCTCCCTTCCTCTCTCCGAAATCAATAAAAACATATTTAAACAAAAACAAAAACTATGCCCTGACTTGTTTGGCTCAGTGGATGGAGCGTCGTCCTGCGGACTCAAGGGTCCCGTGTTCGATTCCAGTCAGGGGCATGTACCTTGGTTGTGGGCACATCCCTGGTGGGGGGTGTGCAGGAGGCAGCTGATTGATGTTTCTGACTCTCTGTCCCTCTTCCTTCCTCTCTGCAAAACATCAATAAAATATACTTTTTAAAAAACACAAAACATGCCCTAACCGGTTTGGCTCAGTGGATAGAGCATTGGCCTGCGGACTCAAGGGTCCCAGGTTCGATTCTGGTCAAGGGCATGTACCTTGGTTGCGGGCACATCCCCAGTGGGAGGTGTGCAGGAGGCAGGCAGCTGATCAATGCTTCTCTCTCATTGATGTTTCTAACTCTCTATCCCTCTCCCTTCCTCTCTGTCAAAAATCAATAAAATATATTTAAAAAACAACAACAACACCAAAACAAAACAAAACAAAACAAAAATATCCCTTAGAGACTGGTCTAGCCAGCAGCGGGGCCCGTCTCCCACATGGGTCTTTGCACAGGGATAATAAAATCTCCTGGGGGACCACCAGCCAGATTAGTTATCCCAGGACCCGGCAGGATCACAGCCACCAGAAGAGGGGGGTGCAGGGCGCCTCAGCACGGGTCACACAAAGGCACAGACACAGTCCTTCAAATCACCAGGCTCACGTGTCCCGCCACCGGTAATTCTCCCACCCGGTTGCTGACGTTTTTGTCTCCAAGTGCCACCTGTGCAGCTGCCCCTACTTCCCTGTCAGACAGGTTCCCGACCTCAGGTGCCCATGATCGAGGGGGGAGGGAGAGCAGAGACGAAGGGACTTTCCACCCTGAAATATTCAGCAGGTCCTGATGCCAGCTGGTGAGCAGCTTGAACCCTGGGGCTCTGAGGTCTTGGGGCCCATCCAGGCTGCAGCTAGAGTAGGAGTGCCCAGGCCTCTCAGGAGCAGAGGTGACACCACACCTGGAGAGAAGGCTGCAGCCAGAGCTCCCCCGAGAGCTGCCTTCATCAGACCTGAACCAGGCCCCGTCTCTGCACCTGCTGGCATTCCAGCACCTGCTCTCCTGCCCTATCCTCACCATGTTCTCACACCCATGATCACATTCACACTCAGACATCCCGTGCAACTGGGCCTCCAGGGCCTTTCTATGACACACTATTTCCTCAGTCTCTGGGCCTCAAGTTCTCCTCTTCTGAACAGAAAGGGAAGGAGAATAGCACAACCACAGAAGTAACTGGGAGTGATCCGGGCCAGGGGAAAGAGTAGCTTTTCTGTGCATGCACGTGTGTATGTGTATATGCATATGCATGTGCGTGTATGTGCATTTGTGTGGTGAAAGTGGGCACACTAGAAGCCAAACTAAGGGGCTGATAGACACAAACTTGGAAGACCTTTGTCACACTCTAGTATTGTCTTCTGCAACCTCCTCCCCTCCCTAACCCTGTGCACTCCGAGCACGTCTGCTACTGCTACTGCCTGAGTGCACGGCATCCTCTCCCTCCCTTCTGCTCCAGCAGCCCCTCTACCTAGACCTTTCAGCGCCTTGCCCTTTCTGAGCAGCCCCTCCAGGCAGCTGCCCCATTCCCCCCACCTGTGTGCCCCCAGAACATCAGCACCGTGCATGGGGGATTCCAACTCACCCCACAGGACCAGGGACCCCTAAGGGTCTGCCACCCCAGGACTCTTGCTTACAGGATGTCTACTGGCCCTTGGCCCATGGCAACATAGGTCCGCCAGGCAGACAGCATGGTCTGGGAGCACTAGACCAGGAATCCAAGATCTGAGCCCTAGGTCCCGGCCCCTCTGATCTCCCAGGGCCTGGTGTGTCTACTTTAGAATCTTGCAATTCGAACGCCTCTCCGGAAGTACTCAGGGAGGACTGCCCATGGAGAATGAGGAACAGCAAAAGTTCTGCCTTGGATCTTTGCCCATAACCAGGAATACTCTTACCCTCCCCTCCTGGCCAAAGAGGCCACTTGTGCAAAGTGTACTCCGCAGAAGCTCACAGGGGGTCAGAGCTACATCATCCTGTAGCACATGCTACGCGGTGCTCTTCAAAAACTGTGACTAGATATCCTTAAGGCGCTTGTTCATTGGGGCCATGAAGACAGGGACCAAGTTTAGTTTTCTCTGAGCTCAACCACCTCACACGGAAACTGAGGCCCAGAGAGGGAAAAGAATCCACCCAAGATCACACAGCCTCTGTATTATGTCCATGGCCAGAGGCTCTGTGGTTGAAGTGAGGCACAAACAGGGCCAAGCCAAGAGGCCCTTAGGTTTATTCTCCCTTTTCGATCCCATTGTTGTAGCGACCATGTCTCTTTCTCTAAAGCCAGCAAGCAAGGATCTCTCTCAGGCAAATCCAGGCACAGAATGACCCTAGCTCTTTCCAAGAGCAGAACCCAATCCTGCCCACACACAGGAGTAAAAGCTCTGACACCTCAAATTCTATGACCCAGCAAGGTGTCACACAACATGAAAGACTGGGGTCTCGGCTGGCGGGGCTCAGTGGTCGAGCGCCTACCCAGGAACCAGGAAGTCATGGTTCGATTCCCAGTCAGGGCACATGCCCGGGTGCAGGCTCGATCCCTAGTAGAAGACACGCAGGAGGCAGCCGATCAATGATCCCCTCTCATCACTGATGTTTCTATCCCTCTCCCTTTCCCTTCCTCTCTGAAGTCAATAAAAATATATTTAAAAAAAAAAGAACTGGGGTCTCCTAAGCCAGGGGAACTTAATTCCAGATGCGTGTGACAGCACACTCCCACCGCCAGAGCATAGAGGACCCTCGGTGCTCCTGCCTGCCCAATGTCCATTTCCCTTCCTGGGGGAACCCCTCGGGCCATGAAGTTCAGGTGGGACCAGCTCTACTTTCTGGATCCAAGTTACCCAGGCCCAGCCAATGAGAACCTAACCTCGGACTTTCCCTAGAATCACGGGGAATAAATGATGTTGTTTCCTCCAGGTTTCTCAGGAAGCAGAAGGAAAGCCCGGAGTTATTGGTGACTAGTGTGCCAACTCAGGGAAAGACCCGCCCAAGCATGAAGCCACCCGGAGGAATCCCACTGCAGAGGCAGAGTCTAACACTCGCATTGGGACCCCTGGATCCAGCCAGACCTGAAGACCTGGGCTTCTCAGTCATGTGCACCAATACACATCCTTCCTGCTTGGGATGCTGTGTGGCTGAGAGCCACGTGCCTGGAAGAGCTGGGACATGGGACAGGAACAAGCAATGCCGGAGAACCTCTCCTGCTCCATTCAGGCGGAAGGCACCAGGGGTCTGTGCAGCACACCCACTGACTCTAGGAGCCCAGGCCCGGGGAAGGCAGAGCACAGCCTCAGGCGGGGAGAGGCTCCTTACCTGTGCTGGATTGGCCATGGTCTCAGGTTCTGCAGCAGAATACACTGTGGAGAAGAAAGAGACCCCATAAGACTCCATTGCACTCTGCTCCCCTCCCTTCTCTCCCCCAAACTTGCTCACCCTTCCTTCTTCCCAAGGGAGAGAGTATGTTCTCCCTGCTCTTTCCCAGCTGCCTCCAGCCCTTCAGGTGCAATGACACCCCAAAACCTGGCTCGGAGCCAGGTGAGTTTTCCAGAGAACAATGGACAGATGAGCCGGGTCCAGGCACTCCCACCAGGATGGGAAAGGGACTTGGAACCCAGAGGGAGAGAAGTCACAATCACTGACTGCACGCAACTCCTCCAGGCTGGGCAGGGTACTTTCCTAGGTATGGTCTCAATTAACCCTCACAACAATCCTTCTCGGCATCCATTCCCCTTTCTTACAGAGGAGAAAATGGAGAATGAGGGGAGTGGGGGTCAGGGAGGCTAAAATAATTTTCCCAAGATCACACAGCTTAAAACTGAATTCAGTCAAGTCCAGATGCCAGAGTCCACACCATCTGCACCCTGTGTGCCCTCTTTCCAAGTCACCAAGATCTGTCCCAAAACCCAGGCAGCTGAGTGGTCTGCACGTGAGAAGACTTAGGGGCTCCTGTGCCTGCTGCAAATACCTGAAGGGCCACGGTGCCTGTGTAAGTCAAGAAACATGTCCTTAGCGAAAACAACTAGGGAGAAAAGAGATAGCTTGGTCAGGAGAGAGGGACAGTGGTCGGGGGTCTCATGGACCAGGAGGATCACTGGGTGCTCAAGTGTGGCTGGTATGGCAGCAGGGACAGGTGGAGGATGTGGGGTCAGGGGCCCAGTGTTTGCGGCCACTGTGGAGACTTTGAAATTTTCTTTGATGAAACAGAAAGTCATGGGGCTGGGGGGTGAATGAACAAACAGGACACGCGACCTCATTGAAGGAAATGCCAGGACACAGGTTCTGCACTAAAGGATTAAGAAACGAAGGCAGTAAGTCCCTAATATTGTGGTAACTGGACACGGTGCCAGGTCGATACTTGGACGGACGATGGGGGGACCACTTTATAAGGTACATGACTGACCACTACGCTGTACACCTGAAAGTAATACAAAATCATACTGAATGTCAACTGTAACTGAAAAATAAAAGTAAAAAAGACACCAAGGCATCTTACCTAAAAACAGATGGAAAAGGGATTGTGATTGGTTTGGAAAGGGGAAGAGAAGGGGGAGGGGCCGGACAAGGAGCTCCCTCAGCAGGAAGGCAAGGATGGAAGTGAGCAATCATCTCAGAATGAGAGGAGAAAGGAGAACCAGTACTTTCCATTTTCTGGAAATTAGAAGTTTTTAAAGCATGTCTATGGATTTAAGAGTAAACGTCACAATTCCATCAGACATACTCAGTAAGATCTATGAGGGGCTGAGCTAGGAGAGGGCAGACATGCAGGCGACTGCAGCTAAGTGCTTTCCAGTTCTGCACAGCAACTCTCCCCAAAAACCCCAAACAGGAACACTGAAGGGACAGCAGCCGGGAGCTCACTGTGGGGTCACTGGGGACAGTGTGACACAGTTGGGGGGTTGAGAAGGGAGATACAGGTTTTGGAATCAGACAGACAGACCTGAATTCAAATCCATTTTGTCACTTATTAGCTATGTGAACTTGGGCATATGACTCATCTCTGAGCTCAAGGTTATCTCAAGTGCAAAACTGGGGCTGCCCATTCCTGCCTTGGTGGGTGGCTGGAGGATGAGACACGGCTCCGGTCGGGAGCAGAGCACACAGGCCAGGCAGAGGCCTGTTGTCCGTAAATGTCGGCATTTGCTGCACTAGAGGGAAGCTCTGAGGACACGGGTCCCCACTGCCTGATTATAGCTCCCCAAAGAGCCGTCAGCAGGCAGACGTGAAATGCGGTAGGAAGTGAACTGAAGTGAGGAGCAGAGGACAGCTATTTGTCTGCAAACACCCTGCTGTTTCCCTGACAACCGGGGGCCCCTTGGTACAAATGTGCAGCTCTTACCAGGAAATGGAAACCACCCCCCCTCCCCCCATCTATCCTAGGGTCTGGCTAGGATCCAGCCCTGGGTTTCCCTGGGGCCTGGGGCAAGAGTGGGTGAAAGCACCAAGGCCAGCAGAGAAACGGAAGTCCGAGGAGGCCGGGGAAGTCAGCTGAGGCAGCAGGGAGGGCTGAGGCCTGTCACCTGCACCTCCCGCCTCGAAGCATTTTCTTTTGGCCTCGTAGACGGAAACTCAGCGCTGGCGGCAGCCCAGGCGCATCTGGACAAGAGCCCCTTTCCAAGGAGAGCGGCTCAGAGGAGGGGCCATGAAGTCCTTGGGAAAATGCTCTCGGCTCTGAGAGCTGTTTTGAGTGCCGGCCTTGTGTGTACGTGGAAAGCAAACTCCCTCTCTGGGAGCTCAGGACTGACTTTAGAAAGTGAACATACCAGAGACGGCAGAGCCTGTGGCTCGCTACCACAGAGCTGGGGAAACTGACAGCTGGGCAGGGGAAGGTCATGTCCAAGTCATGCAAAAGGCATGGGCTTTGAGATCAGATGTGACTGTGAGTCACAGCTCTGCTCCTGCAACCAATTTGTGATTTAAGTAAGTTACCTAAACTAAATCCCAATTCCCACATCTGCAAATTGCATTTAAATGTCACCGCCATGTACTGAGAAATAAACAAAACAGTGAATGGACAGCTCTTAGCACGGTGCCGGGCACATAGCAAAAACAGAATAAATGGCAGCTTTTATAGTGACGAGTCCAAACACATACAAGGGAGGCAGTGTGGCATCCTAAGAAAGAATGCAGGTTTTGCTGTCATGACCCAAGTTCAAATCCCAGCACAGCAAATTCCTAGTTCGTGATCGTGGGTGAGTTATGTCATTTCTCTGACTTGGTTTCTCCATCTCCAAAATGACAATCTCATAAGATTTATGTAAAAATTCAATGAAGTAAGGCAGGTAAAATACTGAGCATGGGCAGATACAGATGCAATGTTTAATAACCGGTGGCTTCTGTTACTGCAGTCATCCACTGGGAGCAGTGTCTCCAGTTAAAGATATACACAGAAGTTCACAATCTAGAGTGTGGACTCGCCCTAGCGGGTTTGGCTCAGTGGAGAGAGTGTCAGACTGTAGACTAAAGGATTCCGGGTTCGATTCCAGTCAAGGGCACATGCCTGGGTTGCAGGCTCCATCCCCAGTAGGGGGCATACAGGAGGCAGCCAATCAATGATTCTGTCTCCTCATTGATGTTTCTATTTCTCTCTCCCTTCCTCTCTGAAAACAATAAAAAAAAATATTTTTTTAAAAAGAGTGTGGACTCAATGCAGTGAAGCAGAGGGAGGAGGAGAAAGGGGGAGAGGCCAGGCAATACAGAAACACCAGCGTAAGAAAAACATTTCTGTCCTCCAGAGGTTGCCCTGGCCTGTGTGGTACGATGGGTTGGAGCGTCATGCTGAGTACCAAAGGACTGTGGTTCCGTTCTCGGTCAGGGCACAAAGGCAGGTTACGGGTTCGATCCCTGGTTGGGACCTGCAAGTAACCAATGTTTCTCTCTCTCTTACTCCCTCTCTAAAATTTAAAATAAAATATATTTTATTTAAATAACTTTTATAGTGATGAGCCCAAACAAATACAAGGGAGGCAGCGTGGCTTGTGGACTTTGGAGGAACAGAGTGTACTTCTAGGGAAGGAGAACATGTTGTGTATTAAGGGGGTGAAACCAGGTGTGTGAGGTGGACAATTTGAGGAAAATCAGGAAATAACCTGGTCCTGGACGGTGTTCTCAGTGGTTAGAGCACCAGCCAGCAAACTGAAGGGTCTTGGGTTCGATTTCTGGTCAAGGGCACGGGTATCTGGGTTGCAGGTTTGATCCCACATACAGAAGGCAACCAATCAATGTGCCTCACATTGATGTTTCTCTCTCCCTCTCCCCCCCCCCCACTCTCTCTAAAAGCATCAATGAGAAAAATATCCTTGGGTGAGAATTTTTAAAAAAGAAGGAAGGAAGGAAGGAAGGAAGGAAGGAAGGAAGGAAGGAAGGAAGGAAGGAAGGAAGGAAGGAAGGAAGGAAGGAAAGGAAAGGGAGGGAGGGAGGACGGACCTGGAAGGTGGTATATGTGCCCCAGGAATCCCCAAGGGACTTAAACTTCAGCTGTATCACTGCCCTCAATACAGCATTTCCCTCCCCTCTCCTCCCCACACCCCTGCAACTCAGCATTCAAGGCCCTTGACATCCTTCCTAATTTAAATGCCAGCTCCTCACTCCATCCACCACCATACCCTCCCCTGCACCCTCAAACTCAGAATCTCTATCTACCAGAATTTTTGATCCAGCTTCCTAGCATCAACACCAGTGCTTTTAAATTCTGGCTTAATACCCACTGGGGGATGGGGGTGGTGGTGGTTCAAACTAACCAAACCATACATAACACCAAACCATACATAACGCCAACCCCAGAGATTCTGATTCCACAGTTCTGAGGTGAGGTCTGGGCCTTGGCCATTTTTAAAAACTTTCCGAAATGATTCTGCCAACTCTTCCAGGAAGCCAGGAGAGATTTCTCGGCCTTTGACCCTCCCCCGCCCCCCTCCCCTCCCAGCATTCTGAAACCACCTATGCTAGGTGGCCTGGGGCAACCACTGTGGATTCAGTATTCTCCTATTAGATGGAGGCTGCTTGCCTCCAAGGCACTGTGGGCAGATATCTGCACTTCCCGTTCTCCAGGTGTCTGCTCTCAGTCTGTGTTTCGAGCTATTCTACAGCTCAGTAAGTTGTAGATAACTGACGGTGACGCAAAGTAATTCTTATGGCATGCTCATCCTGTCCTACTTGGTACAGGTCTAATTATTCCTCTCCTCCGCTGATGGAAAAAACAGTTTGCCTCCACTGTACATTCCTTTCAATATAAAGATGTCGACGGCTTCTCTCTGGAGCTGGTACAACACCTGGCTCGTCAGGCCATTAATTGATGAGTACAATACAATCTTTAGCACACGGCCATTTTTATAGCTGGCTGAGCCCTTTCTTGAGAATTGCTGTATATGTGTCTTTGCCGTGTTCCACAGTGTGTGGCTCATGAGGACTGTTGGATAAAACGCACTGAGGAGCTTTAATGCCATCTTTAACGAACCCCTTGAAAAACCAGTGTAGCCGAGCGCAGTGTGGCTCAGTTCGTGGGGCATCGTCCCATGCACCAACAGGCTGCTGGTTCCATTCCCAGTCAAGGCACATGCTGGACTGCAGGCTCCATCTCTGGTAGGGGGAGTGCAGGAGGCAGACGATTGATCTTTTGCTCTCACATCAATGTTTCTCTCTCTCCCTCTCTCTTTGCTCTCTAAAAAATCTATTAAAAATACTTTTTAAAATCATGGTACAGCGGAGGAAAAATAATCTTCCTTTTATTAGACCTTCTAGGTTCTTCTGTCTGGTTTAATAATGAAATCAACATAAGACAACTTAACCAGAGAAAATAACCGAATTTATCACATATGTACATACAGGAGTTCTGTAAGAATACAGGACGCAAGGGCAAATCGCCAGTGGAGGCTTATAAACTACTCCTAAAGGGAAAGGAGTAGTGGCTTGGACTTCAAAGAGGAGGCAGGCACTTCACAGATAGGTGAGAAGGAGCAAACATCTGGGCCACCCAGAAATAACGGGACCCTTAGGGGGTCTGGCCCCGACTGAGGTTCCTCTCCATCTGCCACATCTAGTTCATTTTGATGAACTAAGGTAAATATGCTAGGGTGATCTTCCTTCTGGGGCAGATTTTTCTATCTAAATTATTTTAGGCAAGTAGAGGGGAGATAAAAGGCTCCTCTTGAGTTTCTTGTTTCTAAAACAAAATACAAACAAACAAACAAACCACAGCTGAAAATAATCACTATTCCCCCAAAATGGGCATATTTGGGGGTGGCAAACTCTGCTCCCCCTCAACAGAATAAAAGGAACCGTCTAGCCTAGTGCTTTTATTCCTAGTTAGATAGCTAAGAGAGGAAATAACCTGAGGGGTGAAGTAACTTGCCCAACTCAGAAAGAAAATTCGTAATTAAGCAGGGGCTCTTTTTTTAAAAAAAGCATTTACTGAGCACCTCTTGGGTGTCCACTGATAGGAACTGGGGGCAGAATAAAAAATGAAACAGACGAGTCTCCCCCTGTCACAGAGTTGGCAATTTAGAGCAGTAACCTGCATTTTTTTTTTATCCCATACACCACCAGCGACAAAAGAAAGTAACTATGCATTCATCATGATGAACAAAAATATACTTTTTAAGCTTGAGGTCAAAGAGCATATATGAAGAAGTCAGGAAGTTTCTACCTGTACCTTTCTGATGAAAGAAAGTCATCTTTAGTGCCTGCCGGGGTGTGTGCACCCCTCTTAGAGGTCTCTAGACCCTTCCCTTCCCTCTTTCCCGATGGCTCCTCCCCCAGCCCGCAGGAAAAGAGCCCAGGACCACCCCGGTCCTCCGGAAGACTCCCGGGTAAATACCATTCCTGGCCCAGTGCATGGGCACACCCCCCCTCCCGCTGCCCCCCCTCCACCCAGCTCATGCACTCAGGTTTCTTAGAGAGCAGTGTCTTTTCCTCTCCTGACCCAGAATCATTGATCCTGGGGCTGGACAAGGCCGCAGGAGATGACTCGGCTGCCCTAGGTTGGAACTGGTTTGAATCCCAGCTCGTCACTTTCATGGGAGGCAGCAAGGTGTAGTGTCTCACAGTACAGAGGCTAGAGCTGGAAGGCCTGTGCCTAAAGCTTACCCAGCTAGGCAGGAGCCTTGAGCAAGCACTTAACCTCCTAAGTAAGATGAGACATAAAAATAGTGCCCACCACAGAGGAGTTATGGTGAGGATGAAAAGAATTAAAATGGGGGACATCTGCAATAGTGTCAAGTTAAAAAAGCCCTCGCCGGTTTGGCTCAGTGGATAGAGCATCGGCCCTCAGACTGAAGGGTCCGGGTTTAGTTCTGGTCAAGGGCCTGTACCTTGGTTGCAGGTTCCCCAGCCCTGGTTGGGGCACGGGCAGGAGGCAACCAATCAATGTGCCTCTCTCCCATTGATGTTTCTCTGTCTCTCCCCCTCCCTTCCACTCTCTCTAAAAATCAATGGAAAACACCCTCGGGGGAGGATTAACAAAAAATAAAATAAAAAGCTAAAAAAGAAGAAAACACGGGTAGTGTTTAGAAGAGGCCCTGGTGCGTAGGACACATAATGTGAGTATAGTATTTCTCCCTTAAACTTTTAAAGATTCAGTTTCCATATCTGCAAAATGGGCACGATAACAGCATCTCACATTTCAAGGGCTCAGCCAGGGCCTGCCAAGTTGGAAGGGTTCAAGAAATCATAGAAGTTGCTATTTTATTATCACTTAAAGAGCCCCAGGACACCTGTTTTGCAGACGAGGAACCTGTGGCTCAGGTCACCCGCCAGCGAGAGCACCACCCTCTTCTGAGATGACAACAGTAGCACTTGCTTCTCTGTGCACAGCACTCTACAGTCCACAAGACACTTTCACATCTGCAATTTTGTGATCTCAAGAGAGTTGACTCGTCCTCATTTTACAGGTGGGGGATCTGAGGCTCAAAAAAACCCAAGAACAGTCATTCCTCCTTAGCCAGTCTCTGTGGGGGGTTTTCAACTCCAGGAAGAAAGAAAATGGAATGTGGCTGATGCCCAGCCAAGAAGTTTATAAGCATAAAGGCATCCCCACTACACAGCACAGACTTCCTTCCGCTCCTCTACAGGGATGGGGGGTTTGGGGGGAAAGAGATGAGCATACTCAGAAATCTGGGTAAAGACCACATCCTGTGCTTTGTCTCCACCCAGGAAGTATCTTGGAGAGGCTGGGTGGGGTGAGGATGGCTACACCACTGGGCCCCCCCAGAAAATCCTAGAATCATACAACAAGAAGAGGCATGCAGCCCCAACACACTTTACGAGCTGGGCACATCTCTTATCCCTCTAGAGAGGAAATGAGGACCAGGGGGAGGAGGTGTGTCCCCAGGGCTCCCTCTAATACTGCAGTGCAGAGGTTCCAGACCCTGGCAGCTACCCATCACTGCAGAGCTCCCCCACCACTCCTGGGAATCAGCCCCAAGAGGTCAGGTCCCGACTGCCCAGGGGCAGCCTGGAAAGCTCATGGCAAACACATTCTGCCCCAGCAACAGCTGTAGCCCTTACCAGAAACCACAACTATTTTCTGTCTCCCAGCAGCAGCTGCCTTGGAAACGGGGGTGAAGGCAAAGGAAGATGGGTGAGTGATGGTCACAGCTGCAGAGGGGGAACCCAGGCCTCGGCCTCCCCGTCCAGCCCCACCCAACTCCCAGAATTCTAAACCTTAGGACCTTGAATCCTAGAAAACCAGCACCAGCTCTGGAAGAGAAAGCTGATTCAGCAGACTTTGCTGTGGAGACGGGGAACTATGGCCCAGAGAGGGAAGGGGCTTGCCCAAGGGCCCCCAGCACCTGCAACTATAGCCCAGCTTTCCACTGACCCCAGGCCATTGCCCTCTGCATGGTGCTGGGCGTGATGGGCAGAAGGGCAGGGTCCGTGGGAGCTGAAGCAGGGCAGGTCATTCACCCGAAGGGGAGGGACTAAGAGGGCAGGATATCCCCTCTGGGTCAGCGGGGACAGCGACTGAAGGTGTGCTCTGGGCAGGGAAAGCAGGGGGAGTGAGGGAAAGGGCGGAAACCAGAGGCCTTTCACAACCCCTGGAGCCATATGGCCAAATTTGGAATAGTCCTGGGAGACCCACCAGGGTTTAGAGAAAAGGAGGGGGAGGGAGGAAGCAAAGGCTGCACCCATCCTCCCAAAGGACCCCTTGCCCCTTCCCCTTGCAGGGCTACATGGGGGTGGGGGTGGGGGTGAAGGGCAGGCTTTTCACGGCCACTGTTTCCTCGGAGAGGGGCTGGCTCTATCAACTTGTCCTTGAGATGGAAACTGAGGCCGAGCGGGAAAGCTGCCGATTCAAGGTTACACTGCACGTTGTTGGAGGAGCTTAGCTTCGAGTCCAGAACGTCGCTTCCGTGCAGGTGTCCTAGGGGCTACCTGAAGCCCCCCAGTTTGGGGAAGGTCTACCCTGGGCTTGGGGAGAGCAGGAAGAAGGGTGGGGCCTTCGCTGGAAGCCTCCTTTAGAGGCGAGCAGGGTCGCCGGGCCTTTCGGTGAGGACAGCCGGTCCACACCCAGCCAACCCTCCCTCCCCCCAGCTGCATCCTCCAGCCCCTTCCTAAGGCGCAAAGCCTGACTCTTCCCGACCACCGCCCGCGACCTCGGCCACGCCCGTCCTACGGGTCGGGTCCTTAGACCCCGCTCCCGGGTCCCGGGCCCTCCAGCCTCTCCAGCCCCTGCTCGCCAGCCCTCCGGCGCTCAAAGCAGGGCCGTGCTGCCGCGGCCTCAGCCAGGTGCCCGGGCCCTGGACCACACCCTCCGCGGCCCTCCGGCCCCTGTCGCCCCCCCGCCCCCCGCCGGGGCGCCCTCCGCGCCCGCTCCCCGCCCTCCCGGAGCCGCACCCGCCGGCGACCCTCTCCGGTTACCGCGCCCTTGGGCTCCAGCTCCCGCCGGCCCTCCCCGCACCCGGCGCCCCCTCCCCGCATCCGGGCGGGAGGCGCGGGTCCGGAGGGACCGGGCGTTTATGAATCGCCCCCGCGTCTTCGCAGCCCCTGGCCGGGAGGGGGGGGGGGTCCCGGGGGGTCCCCTGGAGCGAGACCCGCTCGGCCTCGGCGCACTCACCGCGCGGCGGAGGCCTCTGGTCGCCGACCGGCGGACGCGAGGAGGGACGGGCGGACGCGGAGCTCGCTGGGTGGAAGCCCGTTAGCGGAGCAGCAGCCGCAGCGCGGGGCGGACCGGGCGCACAGCCGCGGGCCCAGCGAGGACACGTGGCGCGCGGGGGCCAATCCGGCTCGCCCGCCTCCCCCTCCAGTCCCACCCTCTTCCTTTGCTGAGAGTCCACTCCTCAGTGGCCCACCAGGTCTTCGACGGGACTTACTGCTTCCCAGGAGAGAAGGGCCCATCGAAGCCCCGACCTTGGCCAGTGCCACACAGCCAGTAGGTTGTGGAGTCAGGAGAGGAACCTGAGCCAGGTGGCTTCAGAGAGCTGCTGCTTCGTGCTTGGTTCTGGGTGGTGCATTGTCCAGAGGAAAGGAGAGAAAAAAGCCAGCAGTTGTGATCCAGGGCTGAGGGGAAAGCAGCAGGCGCTGTCTGAAAGCATAAGCTCTTTGGCAATACAGAGAAAGCTGAGTTTGATTGTTCCCCGGGGGATTTGTAAAGACTTCCTGGAGGAGGCGATGTTGCAGTGAAAGTCAGTAGGACCTCCCATCCTCTGCCTCCTTAGAAAGTCTGCTTTGGTGAAGAGACAGAAAGATGGCAATTCCAAGATGTCTTTCAGCTGCAGAGACTCCCTGGGCAAGACTCTGATGATCAATTTGCTCATCTGAAAGATAAGGAGAGACAACAGTTTTTACAAGGATGGTGCTCAATCTGTTACTATTTCAGAGACCTCTAGGCCTCCCCCACAAGGAGACCTGGTTGGAAAGCCCTTTCATCGCTTCATTTCCCAACAACATTGAACACTGTTCCTGAGCGGGGAGGCTGAAGTACGCCAATGGGAAGTGGAGCCCGGCCCTGGAAGGCAGATGTGTAGGTCATCCTATATAATGAAAGGGTTTTATGCAAATTGACCCTAACAACAAAATGACTGGGAATGACTGGTCACTATGACACACACTGACCACCAGGGGGCAAGATGCTCAGTGCACTCCCACAGGCAGAGCTCTGCTCAACCACAAGCCAGGCTGCCAGCTGCCAGTACAGTGGTGGTGGTGGGAGCCTCTCCTGCCTCCTCAGCAGCACTAAAAATATTCACTGAAGCTTAGGCCTGCTCCCTGCTGGCAAGTGGAAATCCCCTGAGGGCTCCCAGGCTGCCAGAGGGATGTCTGGCTGCCAGCTTAGGCCCGGTTGCCTGGGGAGTGGGCCTAAGCCAGCAGGTGGACATCCCCCGAAGGTTCCCAGACTGTGAGAGGGCACAGGCCAGGCTGAGGGACCCCCCCCCCCCCCCGTGCACAAATTTTTGTGCACCGGGCTTCTAGTTGTTATAATAAAGTTCAGCCTGTTGTAATCTGGAAATCGTAAAGGGTTGTGCTGACCCACAGCAGATGGACCCAGCCTAACCTAGGCTTCCGCATTCGAGTGATGCTACGTTCTGACCAGAAAGATGAGTCTAATCTTGTAATAGACTAGGAAGAAATTAAAATAATTACCTTACAATTAGGAGGGACCAAATTGTGGGGGTGAGGGTGGAGGCTTGTGTGTGTGTGTGTGTTGTGTGTGTGTGTGTGTGTAAGAGAGAGAGAGAGAGAGAGAGAGAGAGAGAATGCCCTTTCTTCACCTTTTGTTCCACTCAAGCCCTCAATGGCTTGAGTGACAAGGGCAGGCGCCTTTACTCAGTCTACTCAATCAAATGCTAACCCTCACAGACAAACCCAGAAATAAAGTTTTACTTGCTCTCCAGGCATCCCTTAGCCCAGTCAAGCTGACACATAAAATTAACCATCACAATAATGAACTTGAAGTTCATATCAATACTCTATCCTTTTTATAGCTGAATAGTATTCCATTGGGTGGATGTGCCACATTTGTTTATTCATTCATCAGCTTGTGGACAGGGCTGCTATAAATATTTGTGTGCAAATATTTGATTGAGTGCATGTTCTCAGTCCTTCCGTGTATTTCCTGATGAGTGGAGTTGCTGATTCATACAGTAATTCTATATTTAACCTTTGAGGAACTGTTGAACTACTTTCCACAGTGGCTGCACCATCTTTCTTTCTTATTCTACTTATTCATTTCTCTTTCCTGGCTCCTCTGGTCCTGGCGTGTTCCCTCAGCTCCCGAAGAGCTCTCGTGGTTCCCCAACCTTCTCTATGCATCGCTCTCTCTCTCCTTTGTTTTTGTGAAAAAGCCATTCAATTGGCCCTCAGTTGTCTCAGAGGAAAGAAGAGCTCTAAATATAGGTGTACCTTGCATCTGCTCTTGGAAAGGGGCGAGTTCAGGGTCCACCTACACTACCATCTGGGACCAACCTCCAGCTGCACCATTTCATATTCCCACCAGCAATGTACAAGGATTCTCCACATCCTTGCCAACACTTGATATTTTCGTGTGTAATTGCCAACCTAATTGGTGTGAAATAGCATTGCATGTGATTTTGACTTGCATTCCTCCAGTGACTAATGATGTCGAACATCTTTTCAACTCCTTGGTGGCCATTTGTGTATCTTCTTTGAAGAAATGTCTGTTCAAGTCTTTGCCCGTTTTTAAAATTCGGTTGTTTGTCTTTTTGTTGTTGAGTGTAAGAGTTCTTTATACATTCTGGGGATGACATATGTCTCAAAGGGTCATCAGACCCCTGTGCTAAGAGTATTGAATACCACTGAGGGGTAAGAGTAGAAGCAGATCCCTTAGGAGGTTTTTGCGGTAACCTGGCTAACAGACGCTGGTGGCTCAGTGTGTGTGTGTGGGAGGGGAGGGTGGGGGGGGGGAGGGGAGCACCAAAAGTCTAAATTCAGGATCGATTCCGAAGAACTGACACGAAGCCTTATTCAAATTCATAAGAGCTTTAGTAGGAGAAACTTACATACAGGGGCAAGGCAGCTGCTTCCAGTGGTGGCCGGCTGGGGAAAGATCCACCCGCCTCCCAGGACAGGGTCTCTTTTTTATGGGTGTTAATAGTAAAACCATAGGGCGGGGAGTCCCAGAGGCCACTGGAAAGAACAACGCATTCCTAACACATTCCTAACTTATCAGTAGCATCAGGCAGTGGTCACACTCTGTGCATTTATTAACCCCCTTCCTAGGCCTATGACGTTTACCTTTGGGTGGGAGGCATTCTGGTTTTTGGGTCAGTGGGCCAGTCAGCCAAGCCTGAGGCTACAGAGAGTTAAGAGTCCAACATTTCCCAGAAGCCTTTGCTGCTGGAGCCGTATCACATTTCAGCGAGTTCACCTACACTTGGGCGGAGGCGGTGTGAAGAGGTTAGAGACAGGGTATATTTGAAAGTGGCATGAACGTGATTTCCTGAAGGGTTGGATGTGAGGTGAGGAAAAAAGAGGGGAATCAAGAAGGACTCCAGGCATGTTGGCCTGAGCCTCTGGAGGGACGGTGAGAGGAGCAAAACGCAGGAGGGCAATTTGGGGGTTGGAGGTGGGAAAAAGATTAGGAGTGCAAATTTGGACCCGTTTGTTTCAGATTTCTATCATGCATCCAAGAGGAGACGCCACAGAGGCAGTTGGATAGACAAACCTGGAGTTCGAAAGAGGTCAAACTGGAGATATGAATCTGAAAGTCAGAGGCATAAAAATATTGCTCAAGGCCTGAGAAAGAGATGAGGTCATGAAAGACGGAGAGAACCAGGGGACATGCTACACTGAGTCAGAGGGAAGAAAAGGGTCCAATTAGGTGACTGGGGAAGAGCTTGGGGTGCCTCGGAGGGAACCCCAGGGGAGCCTGGTGTCCTAGAAACAAGCAGGAGGAAGTGCTTCAAGGAGGAGGGAGTGCTCCGTGTGCCAAATGCTGCTCTGAGGCCCAGCGGGACAGGACCCAAGAATCCATCACGGATTTAGCAACGTGAAGGTCAACATTTCTCCTGCCCTGAAGAGCAGACGTGGTGGAGTGTTGGGGGTGAGGGCCAGATAGGAATGGGCTTAGGATAAAAGTGCCCACTACCTATTCTAGGAGTTCTGCTGAAACGGCCAGCAAAGAAATGGGGCGGTGTCCAAATTCTAAATTTACAGTGAAGTTCAGAGAAATAGTGACCTTTGCCCAAAGACAGCCCATGTGCCTGAGGCGGGACTGGAAGCCAGGTCCTCTTGACTTCAGGGGCAGTCTTGGTCTTGAGCTGCAGAAAAAGGCGAGCGCACTGCTCAGTCTCTGAGTTGATCATCTCATTTCTGGGGACCACACCTAAGAAAACAACATGAAATACAGAGAAACGTTTGAGACCCAACACTGTATTTTTTTAAATCCTTACCCAAAGGGAGAGATAAAAAGAGAGGGAAGGGGAGAGAGAGAGAGAGAGAGAGAGACCGATTGGCTGCCTCCCGTATACATCCATACGGGTATGTGCCCTGGCTGGGAATTGAACCCAAAATCTTTTTGGTGTACCGGATGACATTTCCACCAACTCAGCAACCTGTCCAGAGCAAACACTGTATTTTTTTTAACCAAAAAAAAAAAAAAAAAAAAGAAAAAGAAAAAAAAGAAAAGAAACAATGGAAAGATCCAGGGGCCATGCAATAGCAAATAGGCATATGTTACTGGGAGGAAAGCAGGTGGAAGAAGGCAAGCATGGGATGGAAACACTAAGATGACTTCAACTTTTTGACCCTCTCCTAAATCACCTTCCTCCAGGGAGCTCTGCTTCCAAAAGTGTTTGTAAACGAGATAGTGCGATGTGGTCCAGAGCAATGGACTGGGGTTCCCTACGTCCTCATCTCCCTTCTTCCGGGCTTTAGTTTCTCTGATTGAGGGGAGGTCAGGATCTCCAGCCTGCCCTCTGGGGAAGCTGGAAATAGTCGGATACTGCCACCTGCTGGCAGGTTCCAGTTATGTCGGCCTCCATCAGGAGAGGGTGCCCAGTGCTGGGCATTCTAGAGATGGGTCTCACCTTAAGTTCTCTAAAGCAGCGATTTCCAGATTGTCAACCCGTGTGCCGCAGGATTTTTAAAGACACGAGATACCTAACTATTTAGTCAGGGACACTGACCTCCTGACCTCCTTTCCCTTAGATTGTCAAATAAGAAAATGACAACAGCCAACACCATAGCTGTCTGGTGTGAATGAATCAAAATTATACCTTTTTTTTTGGTCAGATCAGAACAACAACAACAACAAAAAATGTCTGGTGTGCCCCAGAATTTCAGTGATTGGTTTCTGTGTGCCATGAGATGAAAAAGGTTGAAACATCTTGAAGGAACCCTGTTCGAGTGACCCCCAGGAAGCCCCCTTCCGCCACAACTCCCCGTAAGGCCTGCGGTCGTGCCTGCTGTTCCTCTACAGGAGCTGAGGATTTCACTTCTCTATGGGAGAGAACACAGGACTTCCTAACCTCTTGGTGTGAGCCTGTCATTTTCTGCGATGGGGTCTCAGGAACATGAGGACGCTTAGCTTTGGCAGGCAGGTCGCTTAGAGGGCGGAGGGATGGAGAAGCGGTGCACAGAGAAGAGCCAGCTTCACAATCACAGAACCACTTTTCTCATGACTTCCGCTGTTTGTTTTATGGCTGTAACAATAATTGCTATCCACTGTAGAGAGCCACAAGATAAAAAAATGTAAAGTCGATCTGACAATCCAAAGATAGCCTACATTAACACTACATTAATACATCGTTCTTTTATTATAGAACAAGAACAGTAATAGTAATAGCAACATTTGTAGACTGCTTATGTGCCACACACTTACACTTTGCAAAACACTGAAACTTATTGCAAATATTAACTTACCTTTTCTAAACCTTCATTTATTGTGAATATCCTTTTTTTTTTTTCAATCCTCACCTGAGGATATGTTTAGAGAGAGGAAAGGAGAGAGAAAAACATCTATGTGAGAAAGAAACATCAATGGGTTGCCTCTTGCACGTGCCCCAACCAGGGATTGAACCCCCAACCTAGGTATCTTCCCTGACTGGGACTCGAAGAATCCACAACCTTCTGGCATATTGGGATGACACTCCAGCCACCTGAACCACCCAGCCAGGGCTGGGAACATCTTTTTATGTGATTAAATCTTCTTCTTTAAAACACTTAAAAGGACTATCAAATTCCATTGTATGGTAATAGTATAATAATTATACTATAATTGATTGAATTGCCTATTGTTGGACATTTAGGTTGACTCTAATTTTTCAACATGGCTTTGACATGGTTTCCCAAACCTTTAATTCCAGATAAAAGAGTCATGAATAGCTTTTGAGGCTTCTGATACAAATTGCTAACTTGCTTTCTGTTGAGAGGAAACCTCACTCACAAGGTAGAAGGAAAACCATTGAACCTCACTTCTATTGCATAGGTCACAAAGCACGTTTGTATCAGTTATTTCTTCACAATGGAGGGAGACAGAGCAGGTACTGCCATCCCATCTAAAATGCATGGACTCATCGGCTGGTGGGAGCTCACTGGGACCCGAGAAGGTCCGTGACTCAGCCTGCGTAACATAGCTATTTCGTGCCTGGGCTCAGGCTGGAACTCATGCTTCCGACTCCATGCTGTCTCTTGGATCCCCTAAACAAGCACTTGTTTTAGGGTTAACAGCACACTTAGAATGCTTTGCTTCTTGGACATGAGAGTGTACGACAGACCTCTTAGGCAACTCAACACCCCACAGTCTAGTCAAGCCAAGAGATTACCTTGACCCCTGAGGGTAATCTGTGAAAAGGGTAGGCCTATAAGCCACTGTAATTAGAAAAGCAACTGCATACATAGTTCAGTGCTTTAGAGCAAGGTCTTTAAATTAAAAAGCAAATAAGCAAAAACAGCCCTACAGTCTGGTTTTACCACATTCTAGCTGAATAACCATTAACCTTTTTTTTTTTAAAAAAAAATATTTCTTTATTGATTTCAGAGAGGAAGGGGGAAGAGAGAGATAGAAACATGAATGATGAGAATCATTGATCGTCTGCCTTCTGCACGCTCTCTACTGGGGATCAAGCCCGAAACCCAGGCATGTGCCCTTGGCTGAAATCGAACCTGGGACCCTTCAGTCTGCAGGCTGACACTCTATCCACTGAGCCAAGCTAGCTAGGGCTTTTTTGTTTGTTTGTTTGTTTTTTCTGAGAGTCTGTTTTCTTGGTCATAATACATGGCTAGTATAAAAGTATCTGTCTCTCAAGTTTGTTGTTGGATTCCACTGATATAATGATATAAATCACTTAGCAGCTATTAACACGTAGTAATGAGACAATAAATGTAAGCACTGCTACTCTTATTAAGTAAATGGATAGAGCCCTGCTTTATCTATATAAATCTATATAAATTAAAATGTAAATGTTCATTAGTTCAAAATCTCAAATCTCCGAAAGTTCTTCACCGATTGCTTTGAAATTTTGATACGTTGCATTCGAATATGCACATGTTTTTATACACCTACATTATATAGATGTCACATCTGTGGCAGGTAAAAACATGCTTTTTTTGAAAAAAACAAAACAAAAAAAACACAGGTAAAAACATGCTTTTTTTAAAAAAAACACAGCGCCATCTGTTGGACGTAAAAGCAATACACGCTACGAACTTAATAATATTCAGTCTAACGTTCAAAGCCAGGCAGTAACATACAAGTCCCACGACATTGTTGTGGAAGCAGATGAAGCAGTTGATTATCCAACAGAATTTTGGAATTCACTCAATCTGCCAGGGATGGAATTTAATCGGCGTGCCAATTATCATATTGCAAAATATCAACCAGCGCGGGGCCGGGCCACCGCCGCAGTCCCCCCAAAATTGGCAGCCAAGGGCTCGCAGGGAGTGTGGCAGGCGAGGGCGGGGGAGCTTCCTCGGCTCCTTTTCCCTCTGGCTGTCAGGCGGCTCAGCGAGGGCCCCTGCCGGCGAGAGTCGGGAGCGGCTGGGTCGCTTTGGGCGCGGGGTGTGGGGTGCAGGGCGCGGGCTACCTGTGGGGAATGGGGGTGCAGGCTGGTGCTGGGCCCGCCTCCCCCGGGGCTGCAGAGGCGCATGTGTGGGCAGGGTGGGGGGAGTTTCCTCTTATATGAAGAAACTCTGAGTCTCTCACATTCTAAGATTCCATTTACTGTTAGAGTAGGTAAGCGCTTGTCTCAAGATTCTGTGAGATTAAGATTCTATAGTTCTGAGATCCTTTTTCTGAGATTCCAAGATCCCATGACTCACCCAGAATTCTGTTGAAATATTTCATTTTCATGGAATGAAGTCTTCTAAGCCCAGCAGAAGCTTGCCTGACTAGCTCTTACTATTCTTGTAGGTCTCTCCTTAAATAGCACTTCTTCAGAAATTCCTTCCTAATCTTTCCTCCAGTGCTCTTTACCCACCCCTTCCCGTGTCTCTGCTGGAATCCTGCTCGTTCCCATCCTAACACAGTCCTTCTTGGTAATCAGAGATTTGTGTGATTTGGTTAAGGCCTGTCTTTGAGTCTCCATTGCTTGGTAAAGTAGACTCTCAATAAATATTTGATGAATGATACATAAATGAATGCATGAATTCTATGAGTCAAAGATTCCATGAGTGTTTATTCCCAAAGTCTACTATTCCAGACACCCCCCACCCCCCACCACCTAAGGACCTGACACCTGGGAAGAGAGTGACCTGTGACCTTTCCAATTCCATGATGTTGCCTGGCCTGTTTGTGCTCTGCCCCCTCTCTCCCCACACCTCCATTATTTGCTTGTTTGGGAACTCTTGCTCTGGAATTAGAGAAAAGGCTGGGCTGTGTCTCTGCTGTTGAATCCAGCCTGGACACCAATTCATTTGTTCGTTCGTTCATTCATTCATTCATTCATTCATTCAGCAAATGCTTGGCTAGTGCACGAAAAGTGCCAGACCCTGTGCTAAGGGACTGGGACAGAGGGTGAACAAAGCGGGCCTAGTCCCATCTTTCACAGAGCTCACATCCTGGAGAGCCAGATATGGGCATTCATGACATAATCACAAACATAAATCATGAGTGTGCTGTGGGAGGGAGAAGAACAGGGAGCCCTGAGAGCTTACACCAGCACATGGTACAGACCCAGGCCACCACGCAGCACCCCCCAGGGCCATGAACTGGTCTCCAAGTCCATTATCTGGACGCTCTGTTTGTGAAACCTCTTCCAGAGGAACAATCAGCAAGAACTTGGGTTCAAGGTGGTGACAGGCTGAGCTCCCAGTACCCTTGAAAGTACTACACACAGCCCTGACGGGTTTGGCTCAGTGCGTTGGCCTGCAGACTGAAGGGTCCCAGGTTCAAATATGGTCAAGGGCATGTACCTTGGTTGTGGGCACATCCCCAGTATGGGGGGGGGGAGTGCAAAAGGCAGCTGATAGATGGTAAGACATGCTTCAGTGCAGAATCCAGACCTCCCTCCAGGGCCCCAACCACCCTCCCATGAGCCAGTCCTACTTCCAGCCAGCAGACCTACATTCAGGTCCCGGACCTTCATGACAGGGCCCAGATGGTCATTTCGGTACCAGAACCCAAACCACAGAATCCAGTCTTACATCAGTGTGTCAGATATGCATCCATAGTCCAGACCACCAGTTCATAATGCAGAGATCCAGCCCACAGGCCAGACCGCCCCTCAAATACCAGCCCTCCTTCCAGGACCCGAACCGCACTCCCGTACCCAGACCTACATCAGGAAATCAGACCTACATCCAGGTCTCAGACCTTCAACCGGGGTCCAGAAGTCCATCCTGGGTCCAGGACCTCAAAATCAGCATCTAGATCTTTATCTGGGTCCAGACATCCACAGTAGTCCCGATCATCTTTCTATGATCCAGAGGTTTAGACCATGAGCCAGACGACACTTCCCTCAGGTGCCTGAACCAAATTACCAGGAAGTTAACCTACATCCGGGTCCCAGAACGTCAGCCAGGGCCCAGCAGTCCATCCCGGGGTCAGGACCTGGTGGTAACCAGTATCTAGTTCCTTATATGGGTGCAGACATCCACAGTAGTCCAGACCACCATACCATGTTCCAAAGGTTTAGACAGTGAGCCAGACCTCCCCCGAGGGCCCAGACCTCCCTTTAGGTCCTGAACTGCCCTCCAGGGACGCAGTCCTACATCTGGGCATCAGATCTACATCTGGGTTCCAGACCCTCAGGCCAGGGCCCAGAATTCCATCCCAGGGTTTGGACCTAGTAACCAGTATCCAGTCCTATCTCTGGATCCAGACATCCACAGTAGTCCAGACCACCATACCATGATCCAGAGGTTTAGACCATGAGCCAGACCTCTCTCCAGGGCCAAGACCTCACTCTGGGTACGAACCGCCCTCCCAGGACTCAGACCTACATTCGGGGCTTAGTCCTACATCCAGGTTCCAGATGGTCAGCAGGGGTACAGAAGTCCATCTTGGGGTCTGGACCTGGTACCAAGTATCTAGTCCTATTTCTGGGTCCAGACAGCCACAGCAGTCCAGGCCACCATACCATGATACAAAGGTTTAGACTGTGAACCAGATCTCTGTCCAGGGACCAGACTTGCCTAGGGGGCTCCCACCTCCCTCCCAGGACCCTGAACTACATCTGGGTTTCTGACTGTTAGGATGGGGCCCAGAAGTCCATTGTAGGGCCCAAAACTCGAACTCAGTATCTAGTCCTTTATGTGGGTCCAGACATCCAGAGTAGTCCAGATCATCATTCTATGATCCAGAGGTTTAGACCATGAGCCAGCCCTGGCTCCAGGGCCCAGACTTCCCTAGGGGGCCCGTACTGCACTACCTGGACCCTGATCTTCATCCGGATCTCTGACTGTCAGGTCGGGGCCCCGAAGTCCATCCCATGGCCCAGACCTTGAACCCATCATCTAGTCCTTTATCTGGGTCCAGACATCCACAGTAGTTCACACCACCATATCATGATCCAGAGGTTTAGATAGTGAGCCAGACCTCCCTCCAGGGCCCAGACGACCCTCCAGGTCCTGCACCGCCTCAGGGATCCAGTCCTACATCCGGGCATCAGACCTACATCCGGGTCTCAGACCGTTAGCCCGAGGCCCAGAAGTCCATGCTAGGGTGTGCACCTGGTACCCAGTCTCTAGTCCTCTATCGGGGTCCAGATAGCTACAGTAGTCCAGATCACCATATCATGATCCAGAGGTTTAGACAGTGAGCCAGACCTCCCTTCAGGGCCCATCTCCCCCATGGGCCTGAACCTCCCTCCCAGGACCCAGTCCTACACCTGGGTATCAGACCTACATCCGGATCCCAGACCCTCAGGCTGAGGCCCAGAAGTCCATCCCAGGGCCAACACCTCAAACCCAGTATCAAGTCCTTTATCTGGGTCCAGACAACCACTGTAGTGCAGACCACCATACCATGATCCAGAGGTTTGGACTGTGAGCCAGACCTCCCTCCAGGGCCCAGACTTCCCTCCAGGGCCCGCACTGCACTCCTAGGACCCTGACCTATATCCGAGGCTTTGTCCTACATTTGGGTCTCTGACTGTCAGGCCAGGGCTCAGAAGTCCATCCCGGGTGTGCACCTGGTACCCAGTCTCTAGTCCTCTATCTGGGTCCAGACATCCACAGTAGTACAGACCACCATACCTTGATCCAGAGGTTTAGACCATGAGTGAGACCTCCCTCCAGAGCCCACATCTCCCTCCGGGGCCCATACCTCCCTCCCATGACCCAAACCTATATCTGGGCAGCAGACGTTCATTTTGGTCCCAGACCGTCACCCAGGGCCCAGAAGTTCTTCCTGGTGTCCGGATCTGGAACCCAATATCTGGTTCTCAGTCTGGGTCCAGACATCCACAGTAGTACAGACCACCATACCATGATCCAGAGGTTTAGACCCTGAGAGAGACCTCCCTCCAGGGCCCAGACTTCCCTCTGGGTCCGCAACTGCCCTGTCAGGACCCAGTTCTATTTTGGACATTAGACCTACATCTGCTTCCCGGACCTTCATTGAAGCGCCCTGAAAGCTATTCTGGGTACCAACCCCAAACACAGAATCCATTCTTGTATCAGGCTGTCAGATCTTCATCTGTAGTCCAGACCACCAGTCCATAACCCTAGATTCAGTCCACAGGCCAGACCTCCCTCCAGGTACCAGTCCTCCCTCCAGGGCCCTAATCACCTTCCCAGGGCTATAATGTACATCTGGGCCCCAAACCTTCAGGCCAGGGCACAGAGGCCATCCCGGGGCCCAGTCCTCTAACCCGGTATCCAGTGCTTTATCGGGGTCCAGACATCCATAGTAGTCTGGATCACCATTCCCTGACCCAGAGGTCCAGCCTCTGACTCAGACCTCCTCTCTGCCCCAGACTGTCCTCCAGTCCCAAGACCTCCCTCCCTGGACCTATACCTCCATCCGGGGCTCCGACTTACATACTGGTTTCTGACCTTCATGCTGGGAGCCGGCCTAAGCAGCAGTCTGGCCTCCCTCTGCGGGAAGCGACTGGGTAGATCAGGGGAAGGCGCTGCCCCCATCACCCCGCTGCTGCTGCCTGCCCTCTGCCCTTGCTACTTAGTGCTGGCCCTACCCCGACCACTGGTGTGCGGTGGGTTATTTGGGGCCAGGCCGGCTAGGGGAGGGGCTGTGGGCGATATGCACCCTGTCCAGCCTCTGAGGAGGCATGCGACCGGGCTCACGCCGCTGCCTCTGTGACCGCCTCTCTGGAAGGGGCAACACTGGGACTGAGACCGAGCAGCCCCCTCTCCAGCTGCCTCTGCGGAAGGAGCCAAAGCGTTGGACTGCCCTGCACCATGGCCTCTCCTGAGCCGCCGGCCCTTGGCCCTCCCAGACGCTGTGGCTTTGTCAGGAAGGACATCTGGAAGACGTCTGCTCCAATTAGCATGCTAGCCTTTTATTAGTATAGATTATTTACTTAAGTAAAGTTATTTTTTAGAAATGCCAGTCTTCAGAGCAAGGTTAACAAACCTCGGCGGCAGAGGCACAGGCGGTAAGGATGTTGGGCTCTGTGGGCCACATGTCACTGTCACAGTTGCTCCATTCTGCTGTCGTGGAGTAAAAGCAGCCCAGACGGTACACATGAGCGTGAGTGTGGCCATGTTCCAATACAACTTTATTTTTGGACACTGAGATTTGAATTTCCTATAATTTTCATGTGTCACCAATTGTTTTTTAACCACTTACAAATTTTAAAACCATTCTTAGCTCACAGGCTATGCAAAAGCCAGTGGCCAACAGATGTGGCCCAGGGGCAGCAGCCAAGCCCTGCTTTAAGTCCAGTTCAAGCTCCACCTCCCTTCAATCCATACGCACCTATTTTGCCCTCAAATCTTCCTGTCCTCTTCCTCTGTGGCCCTCCCGTGACCTTCATGGCCCCTCTAGCTGCCTCCCGGCTCCGCCTGTCTGGCCTTGGGGACCCTCACCTCCTGGCGGCAGGACTGTTTTTTCCTGAGTAGGGCTCTGAATAGCTCCATTCACCTTGGCAAGGGGGAGCCCAGAGGAAGGAATTTTGTTTGGAGTCCTGGAGAAGCCAGGACTCGAGACTTTGATTTGCCTTTGAAATCAGGTCCCTTCCCCTCCCATTCCCAGGGGTCCCTCGCTACTACTTCCCCTGCTCACACTGCACCAGCCCCAACAGTCTGTCCCCTGCAGCTCCTACGGCCACATCAGCTCCAGATCGCTCACCATGGACCTCAGGACCCTCTGCTTCTTGTCCTGTTGCCTGTTCTTCTGTGTCCTTTCAGGTATGGACCTCTCCTTCCTTCTCTGCCAATAACTTTGACTCCCCTAGGATGTCCTGAGACCCCTCCTGCCCCTTCCGTTCCCAGGAGTGCTCATCCCAGCATGCGGCAGGGGAGTGAGGCGGGTACCCTGCTGCTAGGAGGCTGAGCTCTAGGCTCAACTCCTCCACTCACTGTCTGTGCTACCTTGGCTGGGTCCTCCATGTCTGGGAGCTCAGCTTCTTCATCTGAGCAATGACAAGGTTGGGCTGTGGGACCTTCCGGAGCCCACAGGCCTCTCTGATCTGAAAGTCAGGGGCTATTCATTTAAGTCTAGTACTGACTTAGATTCACGAGTGGTTCTAGTGTGTGGAGCTCTGAAATCTGACAGGACAAATCCTGGCTCCTCTGCTCGTTCGCTGGCAAGATTTCATGAAACAGTCTCTAAGACTCCGTTTATTCAGGAGTAAAGTGGGGATAACAGTTATCTTAAAATTATAAGGCCGTTTTGAGAATTCAATGACATAATGTATGTAAACGTTTGGCCTGGAGCCTCGCATGTAAATACTCAACAAGTGGTAGCAATGTTATTTTAACTTCAAAGACCCCTGATCAAAGCTGGCCAATCCAAAATAATCTTATTCTAAAAGTCGGAGTGATTATTTCTAGGTTCAAAAATAGCAGCAGTTGGGGGGCTCCATCGGGGCACAGCCTGAAAGATTCTAGCCCAGAACCTAATAGAAGACAGATCTAGGGGAGGCGGAGGCCCCCGGGAGACTCATCCTCCATCCCTCCACTCCCAGCCGTCCCCGGAAGAGTTGGGGTTGGAATAATCTCTGCAAGAGAAGAGCTGGGTTTGGCACAGGATTTGGAGAGATGCTGTCATTCTAGACCTCCTCTTCCAGATGCTGTCTGGCCACTGGCAATCTCCCCATGTGGTGCTGTCAGATGTTATGTAGTGAGCTTCAGATGGAAGGGAAGGGGCAGGCATCTTCCTGGTAACCAAGGAGCAGTTTAGCGAAGGCTGATGGTCGATATTGGAGGGTTATTTGAAGGAGGAGGAGTTGAGGGGGCAGATTCTAGAGGTGATGTGATCTCAGACCTTTCGAACAAGGGCGCTGAGAAGGCTCCTTGAGAGTCTACTAGTAGACAAGGTTTTCTAAAGCTATGCTCTAAGGAAGCAATTCTGTTGTCCTATTGCCTGTCTTGGGGTGGGAAAGAGAAGGGGGAAATAGTGGTTAAAAAGCTGGATGGGTGGGTTTCCAAACCCCACCCCCTACTACCAGAACAACCCTATTATTATGCTTTATCATTGGCCTTTGTTTTCTTTTTAATATATATATACTAGACGCCCGTTGCATAAAGAGATTCGTGCAATAGGCCTTCCTTCCCCCTGGCTGCTGGCACCGGTTTCCTCTGGCACCTGGGACCCAGGCCGGATGGTCTTGGCCGCTTGGGCTGGAGCCTTCAGTCTTCGCTGTTCCCGCTCCTCCACTTTACACCTACATATGCAAATTAACTGCCATCTTTGTTGGGTTAATTTGCATACTTTCCTGATTGGCTGGTGAGCGTATCGAAGGGACAGTCAATTTACATGTTTGTCTATTATTAGGTAAGATATATATTGATTTTAGAGAGGAAGGGAGAGGGAGAGAGAGATAGAAACATCAATGATGAGAGAGACTCATTGATTGGCTGTCTCCTGCATGCTCCCTACTGGGGATCGAGCCCACAACCGGTCATGTGCCCTTGACTGGAATCGAATCCACAGGCCAACGCTCTATGCACTGAGCCAAACCAGCTAGGGCTATCATTGGTCTCTCAATATTTCAAGAGAGGGTTCTGCTATCTAGACTCTACCTATTGATTGGTTTGCTTTTAAACTTGAAAACCTCTGGTTTAGCCCAACCTCTTTGTTTTATAAATGCAAAACCGGAGACCTAGACACAGGAAGATGAATGATACAATGTGGTAGCATCAGATAGGATCCCTGGGCAAACCACGGGACCCTCATTTCCTCATCCGCAGGCTCTGTGGGTGTTAGATAAGATAACGCACAGAGAGCACTCGGCACAGTGCCTAAGGGCCCAACAATTTTTAGTTATGATCATTATCATCATCATCAGATGCTGAAGTAAAACTCGACGTCTTCCCGCAGTTTGCCTAAGTGACCTGTTGCCTTGGCAAGCTCAGAAGCTCCAAAGCTATAGACATCGTGTGACGGCTCCCAGAGTGTCCCTCCCAACGGGGTCTCACAGCCCTCAGTCCTGGGATGTTTGCAGCTCCCTTGTCACCAGGGCTTGTGGTGGGCCCTGTCGGGTCTACCAGGACAGCCCCAGCTTTGGGAGCCGCCCAAACCCAGCCCTTGGCCAGATATATTCTGGTTTAATATATGTAATACAGGCATACCTTGGAGTTATTGCACATTTCGTTCCCGACCACCATAAATAAAGCGAGTACAGCAATACAATGAGTGGAAATCTTTTTGCTGGTGAGGTTGTAAAGAAAACAACATCTGGGAAGCACAATAGAGAGGAGTGCCATGAACAAGGGACAGCCTAGTCCTGCAAGGCAGGTGTTCTTGTTCTCATTTTCCAAATGAAGAAAGTGTGGCTCAGGGAAATCAAATGCCTTGGCCAAGGCCACACAACTAGTTTGTAGCAGAACAGAGATGAAGAGCCCAGACCACTGGCTCTGAAGTCCGTGTTCCATCAGCCCGTCCAGTCTCACCACCCCTTCTCTGGAGTGGCCTAGGTACGGCCTCTGAGAATCTCCGTGTTTAGATGCCAGACTTCAGCGTACAAGGTCCTAACAGAACTCTGAGATCAGTCAACTACTGGGGTGAGGAAAGGACAGAACTGGAGGTGAATGGTGAAGGCTGGTGACCCCAGACCCACCCTGTCTTCCTGCAGCTGAAATCCAGGAGCCTGGCAGAGCCACAAAGGCTCAGAAAGAGGACGGCAAAGCAGCCAGCTCTGGGGGGGTGAAGCCCTCAGGAGCCTCTGGCAGGAGAAAACCCAAGTCAGAGCGGAGACAGCAGCCCCTGGAGAAGAAGACTCCGGTGGAGGCCGCAGCTCCCAGCCCCCCGGGCCCGTCCATCCTGACCCGGGTGTTGGGGAGGGGCCACTTCCAGAAGGTGGGGGACTCTCTGAGCCTTCGGGCTGGGGAGCCCCTGGAGCTGCGCTGCCGGGGAAAGGTGGTCCAGTGGAGGGTGCCTGTGTACCTGGAAGAGGAGGGTGAGGGCCGCCTCAGGTATGGGGAGGAGGAACTCCTGCCACAGCCTGAATGGGTCCAGGGTGGTCCAGGGTGGCTCGGAGCTGGGCAGCAGCTTATAAGCACTTAAACCAGTGGTTCTCAATCTTCCTAATGCTGTGACCCTTTAAAACAGTCCCTCATGTTGTGGTGACCCCTAACCATAAAATTATTTTTGTTGCTACTTCATAACTGTAATTTTGCTACTGTTATGAATCGTAATGTAAATATCTGATATCAGGATGTAGTTAGGTGACCCCTGTGAAAGGGTTGTTTTCACAGGGATTAAGATGGACCCACACTGGGCATCCCATTATGTATAACTGCAGGCACCTAAAAGAAACAGTAAGATGGGCTGGCGAGACCCATCAGATGCAGAGTGTTTCACAGAATGGACACGTGGCTTCCCACAATTCTGGGAAGTCAGTTCTGGGGGCAGCAGTAGGGAGAAAGCTGGCAGAAGCAAAGCAAAAGAGGCCAACAGCCCAGTTGGCAGCCACCCTTCTGGCAGGGGCACCGCCTCGGGAAGCCAGAAAGAAAGACAAAGTTGGCCCCACCAGCACTGCCCACTCCAGTCCCGAAGAAAACCAGGCAGAGGCTGGGATATAGAACCGGGTTCAGAAGGTTTGCCTACTGTTTCTCAATTTAGATTTTTAGATTAGATCTCCGGGACGCTGCTTCTTTTAGCAGGTGGAGGGGCTTAGAGGGCAATTGCTGCCCTGAACCAAGGGCCAGAGGAAAGCCAAGGAGGCGAAGGTGTCTGGGGGATCCCCCTTGCCTTTGTGGGCGTGGTCTGTGGGGAATAGATGTCCCAAGGAGAAGCTGCTTGTGGTAGGCGAGCCAATCAGAAACGGTGGGTGGGGCCAGTACAAACCCTGCCAGCTCCATTGGGGAAGGGGAGCTGGGTGGTTGAGTGATGAAAGTTGGGGAGAAGGACTGTCAACCAACCAAATGCTGCCACTAAGTGTCCCAAGCCACCCCCATCTCCTGCCCCCACTGGCTGTCTTTCAGAATCAAGCACTTCAGCCAGCACAGCCGGTTGCAGCTGGTGAACTCCACGGGCGCGGATACGGGGGAATACAGCTGCTGGGCTCGAGACTGCCAGGATGCCGCCTGCACGGAGGGCGAGGACCGCCAGGGGAAGACCTTCATCTTCTTCACAGGTGCCCTGCAGCAAGGTCTCCAAGAACCGCGGTCCGAGAAAACACTCCAAACATAACTGTCTTAAGTCTTTCCCCTTCGTCCCACCTGTACAGTGAGGGAATTGCGCGAGTGGTCTTCAAGATCCTCCCTGACATTCTGGGGTTCCATGGCTAATTCCATGGAGAACTTAGGCGCCCTACTTTGTCCCACCAAGGAAACAGATGACACCCCTAGAATCCGCTCAGTTTCCCTTACTCAAATCCAACCATAACAGTAATGATTGCCCAACCCAGAGGTCCTTGACCCTGACTCGGTGTCACCTAGAAACACCTTAAAAATCCCAGGTTTCTGGGCGCCATGCCCATTAAGGCTGGATGAAGTCTGGTGCCCTGGCATGCCAACATTGGGAAGATTTGAGAACCAGCAGTCAGTACTTTCCAACTCTGATTGCCCAGTAGGGTCACCTGTGGAACTTTAAACTGCCTGATTCTCTCCCCCGCCCCCACTAAGGTTCTGATTTACTTGGTCTGGGGGTGGTGCCCAGGACTTGATTATTTTAAAATCACTTCAGGTGATTCTGATGGTCAGCCAAAGTTAACCACTGCATTTGCCTCACCCTAGAGCGGTTTCATCCAATACAGATGCCACTAAATCAGCGGTTCTCAACTTGTGGGTCGCGACCCCTTTGGCGGTCGAACGACCCTTTCACAGGGGTCACCTAAGACCATACTGCATATCAGGTATTTACATTACGATTCATAACAGTAGCAACATTGCAGTTATGAAGTAGCAACGAAAATAATTTTATGGTTGGGTCACAACATGAGGAACTATATTTAAAGGGCCAGAAGGTTGAGAACTATTGCACTAAATCAATGTGGCTATTTAAATCTAAATTAATGAACATGAAATAAAGTTTAAAGTTCAGCTCCTCAGTTGCACGAGCTACATTTGAAATGCCTGTGGCTAGTGGGGACATAGGACAGTACAGGTACAGAACATTTCCATCCTGACGGAAAGTTCTATTGGACAGCACTGCTCTAGAGAGCTGGTCCCCAGGTAATTCCTACTCACTGCACCATTGTGCACCCAAGAATCTGGACTGAGGCTATGTTGCTAAAGGTACCTTGAAAGAGTTTGATGAATGTGTGCCTCTCACAGGCCTGGTGCCTCATATCCAGTATCCCATTTGCTTCTTATCAGCTCTGCAAAGTAGGCCATAATTGTTCCTACTTGACATGTAAGAAGAACCAAGGCTGAGAGGAAAAAAGTGATTTGCTTAAGATCCCACAGTGAGAGGGTGGCAGGATTGGAACTCCAACCAGAAACCTCAACTTCAAGTTCAGTACTTCCTGTAATACTTTCCGAAGGACCCTTAGAGACCAAGCCATCTGAACCCCACATTGTACAAATGAAGACACTAAAGACCCGAGAGAGATTTGTTTAAGATGCTCAGCCAGCTAATGACAAAAGCTTGAACCAGCAGGCTGGTCTTCAGCTCCCAGTCCAGAACCCCTTACCTGTGAGGAAAGAACATGGAGAATAGAGAAGGGCAAGGAAAGTGGGATTTCAAATCTTCTCAAGGGACTTATGCTCATGAGTGATGGTAGAGCATCAGGAAACAATACATCTGTCCTAAGCTCATTCTTCTCTTTCTCTCCTTCCTTCCCAGACCCAGAAGAACTCTTTGTCCCCACAGAGAATTATTATGAGGTGGTACAGCTACGCAGTCATCAACCAGTCCTGCTTCCTTGCCAGGTGACCAACCCCCTGGCCCAGGTGACACTGCATCGAGAGTTCCCCCCAGAGGAGGTCCCAGTGGATGGGGCAGACATCTCCTTTGATGTGAAGAAGGGCTTCACCATCCACCGGCCCCGAGCTTCCTTGGCTGGCTCCCTCTTCTGCTTGGCCAGCCTAGGAGGCATGAGACAAATCTCTACCAAGTACATGCTGATCTACATCAACTGTGCGTGAGCCTAGGTCTCTGGCTGGGCAGGGCAGGGCAGGGCAGGGGAGGATATGGGAGGGATGCCTCCTTGGTAACCTCAGGTTTGGAATCTGTGGATTAGCTCTAAACCACCAACCACCTTTTCACAACACTCTGTGTATTCAACCATCTTGTTCAGAAATAACCAGACAATCAACTATTGAGCTAACCTGCATCCGTTCAGCCTTTCTGTCCACCCACTTAATCTTAATCAAGTCACATTATTCCATTCATCCATCCTCCCTTCAATCAACCATTCCATTCACCCATTGTCCATCACATTAGCTGTTCCATCATCTACCCATCCTCTGTTAATTCATTTATAATCATTCACACATCCTCTATCAACTCAACCACCTCAACCATTCATCCCTGTCAATTTAACCATTTCACCCATCCACTCAATTATTGCAACAGTCAGTTCAACACATTTGTCCCCATTTCTCCCATCTTCTCCATGGCAGACCCATCATCGTCCCCCAAACCCACAATCCAAGCTTCAACAACATCGGTCCTACTGGGAGAGAACTTCAGTGTGACCTGCATGGTTCTGAGTGAGCCAGAGATTGCTGTGGACTTCCGCTGGGAATATCCGGGGCAGAAGGTAAGCAGAGGATGAAAACATGTGTGTATGTAGTGGTGGTGTGTGTTGGGGCAGGAGCATGGGAGTGAAGGGTTAGGATGAGAGCCAGGTGTGATCACGGCAGAGTGGAACCCCTTCTTGACTAGGAATCTGATGAACAGGGATTCTAGTCCCAACTCTGACACTACTAATTTGAGTAACCTTGGGAAAGTCACTTCCCTTTTCTGGGCCTCAGTTTCCTCATCTGTCAAATAGCACTACTTCTCAGGCTAATGTATAAAAATGTATAATGTGCTTCTTTGTTAATTTATCCAACAATAATTATTGAGCACCCACCACAACCCAGACACTGTACTAGGTACTGCGACTATGATGCTGAGTCAATAAAAGAGGGCTTCTGCTCTCTGCGAGCTCACCGTTTAAATGGGAAGGGACAGTGAACAAAAGCCATCAACCGGAGAACACTAGGAGCTACATCAAGGATGAAATGGGAAGGTGACCAGGTGTATTTAAGATAGAGCGGTCAGGATGTCTTCTCTGAGGTGACATTCAAGCTGAGGCCCAACCAGCCCAAATCACTTAAAAATGGGAGTTGAACAGTGTCTTGCTTCTGTCTGTTTTGTATAATTTTGTGTTTTTGTTTCTGATGGGCTCCTTTCAACATTGCTTTGCCTGGGAAAGCTTTAATTTCTCCTTCATATCTAAAGGATAAAATCCTTGGTTGATGGTTTTCATCTTTCAATATTTTCAATATCTCCTTCCATTCCCTCCTGTCTTGTAATGCTTCTCTTGATGTTTCTGACTCTCTATCTCTCTCCCTTCCTCTCTGTAAAAAATCAATAAAATATATTTTT
>PVJC01002162.1:0-82491 GCA_004026665.1 Murina feae | reverse complement strand
CCTATTCTTGCAGGAATCTTCCTGCGATGGGCCTCTAGTAGGAAACATAAATATCTATAGCACTGGTTTTCCCCCTAAGAAAAACTTGGTGAGAAAAGAAATCAAAATGTAAAAAATTAAATTATAATAAAAGAGATTTATTTTAATAAACATTTACATTGTTCTCCTTATGTGTTAGGCGATGTTCTAAGTATTTTAGAAAACATTAACTTATTTAACTCTTGCAACAACCCTACGCAAAAGTGCACTATTATTATTCCCATTTTATAGATGAAGAAATTGATGAGTACCATTTGTATGCGACAGTAGGAGAGATGCTGCTAGGAAATTGTTATTGTAGAAAACACAGAACAGCTTTAAAAAAGCAAGCAAGCAGCAGGCATGGTAGCACATAAATACTGATTAGAATTCAAATATGAGTATCAAACTATAAAGAAGCTGGGATGTTAAATATGTCTATAGAGAAGAGGAATGGAGGAGAGCAGGTAGGTAGGTATGCATATTCGTGTGTGTGTGTGTGTGTGTGTGTGTGTGAAATCCTTCAATATGTAAAGCACATGATAAGTACTTCATGTAGACTCTATATTATAGAGTATTCAATATTATTTCATCATCTGTGTGTCTTGGCTTTTCAAGGGATGCTACTCAGGAAATTTGGGGAAGATGTATCAATGTGAGCCTCTTCCCCTCTCCCATTTGAATCTTTATTATTTCCCTCTCCAGAATTTCCTCTAACTCCCAAAGGATCATTCCTTTATTGATGAAGTTCCTATAATGGTTAATTGTCCATAATCACACAGCAAGAGGGGCAGAGTCAGGATTTTGTACCCAGATTGTTAAAAGCAAACCAAGCAAGTCCCTTTCCTCCATGACATTGGATGTCTTGCTTCGGGGCTCCCTCTACCCAGTACTTATTCTAGCATGCTTCCTACCACAGAAGCACTAAGGCTACAGAGTGGTGGTGGACTGTCAATTGAAAGGATGTTAGAGATATAGTGTCTGTCATCCTCCTTGATGGGGAAGGACAGAGAAGCTGAGAGAGAACATCTCGCAAGAACTAGAAGCCATTTCTAGCTTCAGGGCAATTAGTTCTGCATTGCTGTGAGCTTTGGATTAATTTATATTAAAATGAAAATCGTAAAATATTCCGATTACATAACACAAACCTCATAGCATGTTTGCTACATAAATTTGTGTATAGTTTTAAAAGCCAGGAAAGGCATTACGTAACTTAAAATCCTGGCCTTCGTTTTCTGTAATTTGTCTCTAGGGTACAGACCAGGTTCCTTTTTGCAGAATTCCGAATGTTCTGATGGCTCTATAAATGGCACTATTTCGATCTATCTGGATGGTAAGCTGTGGGACCAGTTTGAAACATGTTAGAAGTAGACAGATAGCATGAAGATTGCAATAATGTTCAAAATAAAATTTCTATAACTAGGTAATCTCTTAATAGACTGTCATATATTAGGCCTGTCAACTGTTTCCACTCATAAGGCATGACAGATTACCTTTCTGCCTTTTCTCTGTTTCTCAATTTAAACATCGTTTAACTGGAAAGAATGTCTTCTTCTGAGTTTGAAATCTACTAAAAGACCCAGGAAACTAATTTACATTACTAAAATGTGTTTTGTAAGTAAAATGTGAGGTTGAAGCTTTGTGTTCCTGACTTTAATTTAGTGATGCGTAAGAGTTGCAAATACAGAATTTACTCACCCTAGTCTCTAGTCGTTAGGACTAAAGACTCCTTGTTTCTGATTGTAATTCTACTCTGTGGTTCAGTCAGAGCTAGTTGCTTGGCTGGGACTTTACTATCATGAATAACTTTTTTCCCCAGGAGGATATTAATTGTTACAAAGACATGTGAGAATAAATGCAGATAAACTTTTCAAATATTTTCTTTAAGTATTCTTTTTTACATACTGGTTTATATCTTTGGTTATGGCAACTTTGCCTGGATCCAGCACTCCAAGCAGAAAGGTCAAAGAACCCCGGGTTCAGGTCCTCACTGTGGTCATGATGAGCTGTGTGGCCTTGATAGGTAACTTTCTCTCTTGAGACACAGTGTTATTGCTGAACTGGTCTCCCGCAAGTAAAATGATCCACCTGAAAGGAGAGAAAAGTGAAATGAACCACGCCAAGATTTGAACAAGGTACTTCACAGAGGAGATTATTCAAATGGACAGTAGCCATATGAAGGACTATGCAGCCTCATTAATTATCAGAAAACCACACAGTGCGCATACCATTCTATACCGATTAAAATGGCTAAAATGGAAAAGGACAGCTTCAGATGTGTGTGAGCTCTCATGACCTGCTGGTGGGAGTGTCATTGGCACAAGCACTTCAAAAACTACTCAGCATTTTCTGTGAAAGTTGAAGATGTGCATCCCTTATGACCCAGAAATTCCACTTCTAGGTATACCTGCAACAGAAATGCACAAAAAAGCGCACCAGAAAGACAAGCATGATTCTATTCAGAACAGCATCATTTGTAATGCTGTCCACCAGCAGTAGAATGGGTAAATACACTGTGATTCACACAATGGAATACTATATAACTATGAAAAAGAATAAGGATCTGATATGACCCATATAACTCTCACAAAGGTAATGTAGAGCAAAAGAAGATAGAAATAAAAGAGTATCTATTTCATGAGTCCATTTACATAAGTTTCCAAAACAGGCAATTTAAGGTGTTTGAAGAGGATGGTGTAGTGACTTGGAGGGGCCGTGAAGAGCATCTTCTAAGATGCCCGAGGTACTGCTCTATCTCTTGATTTGGGTGTGATAACTTGGGAATATTTATTTTGTAAAAATTCCGTGAGATGCACATGTACGATTTGTGCACTTTGTGTATGTAGTACTCCCGTAAAATAATTTAATTTAAAAAACCCTAACAGCATTGCCTAAGCCACATGGTCCTTCAAACTCTGCCAGGCGGATCTGCTGATGATGACTCAGTGCACAGTGGTCAGTAGATACCAACACAGATTCCACTGCCCCATTGCCCACATCGTTTAAGTTCTCTACCAGAGAGTACTTTTTCTGTTGCTTGCTTAAAAGCTCAACTTTTTTCGTGGTGCTAGTAACTCCATGTATAATAAACCCCTTAAGGCAATATCCCTAGGGTCTTTATTTTTCTTCTTTCAGTAATTACCCTTGTAAGATTGGCTAGTCTTTATCAAAAGTAATTCAGCGACTCTTCTGTGACAGCTATTACTGGCACCCAGAAAGAGTTGAGATGTTTTGGAAGCAACGCTTGCTCCACTGTTTGATTTACAGACTTCGTTTTTGGAGAGCAGTTTGTTTTATTCTTTATATCATTCTATTATTTATATATGGCTTCAGAACAAGTGAAGCATATAGTCTGGATATTGTCAGGATGTGGAAGAAGCCAAAACAGTGTGGAAATGTAACTTTGTAAATTCTTTCATGTGACAGTTGTAAGCATGATTTTTCAGAGTGTGTATACAGTGTGCTTGGATATCCTGTCTCAAGGAAGAGGTGCTGTCACCTTCTAAAAGGAAGAAGAAATAGAATCAGCTCTGGAAGAATGCCAAAGTATGTTAGGGCCACCTCTTGGTAGTGCCAGTTTATTCAGTTTACAATCTCCTGTGATTCTTAAGACAACATGTCAGGAAGCTGACCCTGGTGTTCTGAAAGATAATTCTGCTTAGAGAAAAATCTTGATTCCCTGTGCACCCCCTTCTTCCCTCTCTTACCCGCCCCCCCCGCCGCTCTTTGATTATTTGTTGCATCTTCATAGCACAGTAAAAAACAGGGGTTTTAGCCCTGGCTGGTGTTGCTCAGTGGTTGGAGCATCATTTGGTACACCAAAGGGTTGTGCACCTGGTCAAGAGGATTGCAGGTTTAATCTTAGGCCCTGGTCTGGGCATTTGCTGGTGGCAACCAATAGATGTGTCTTTCTCACATCAATGTTTCTCTCTCTCTTTCTCTCTCTCCTCCTCCTCCTCCTCCTCCTCCTCCTCCTCCTCCTCTTTCTCCTCCTTTCCTTCTGCTCTCTATAAAAATCAGTGGAAAAAATATCCTTGGGTGAGGATTAGTTTTTTAAAAAATAAGGTTTTTTTTATAGGTTGATATGCCAATGTGGCAGCCATCAAACATGCAATCAACTGCAAAATACCACATGTTCAAAATCATCGTTGGAGATTGACATTCTTCTTAATGGATTCACTGCACTAATAAAATTCTGATTCATCAAATTTGTGCTTTGTGAACTACTTATAGGTAGATAATGATACTTAATTTTATTACTATTCCTTGTCATGTTCTTAACAATGATCTTCCCAAAAACATTTTTTAAAATCAAAAGTCTTCTACAACACAAAACGACGGAAATTTAAAATCAGAAAATTATGTTGCACAGTGATTTAGATTTAAAATCCTATACAAGCTTAAAAAGACCCAGATTGTGAGAATTTGAAAACAAAACTACCTAGCCGAAATGCCGCCTTCTGTTATTCTCCTATGCCAGATGGACCACAACTATGGGCTTACTGTAAATATTTCGTTCCCTTGCAAAAATCAATCCGTCGTCAGTGCTCCCAACAGATGCAATGCGTTTCCATTTCTTTGTGAATTCTAAATAATGAGCACAGGTAAACCTTTGAGGTTCAGCTTGGCTTGAACCAGGATCCACATGATTAAATGCTTACTCAAAACTCTTTCATCTAAAAGTCTTACAAGAAGGCTTGTTTTTGTTTTACTGCCTTCCTTAAAGTGTTTCAGTCTTTCCAGTTTGACTTCCATCTCATACCAAAAGGTGAAAAGACATTGGAAATGATTGCTCTCTCAGTGAATTTCAAAAGAAGTTCTGGGTTTAATTTTGAGTAAACATTTGGCTTTGTTTTCAATTTTCTAAACCTGGATGGCTCAGTCTTTTGAGATCTCCTTATAATAGATATATTTATATCATTCTGATGTTAACTACATTTGCAAAATGAATGGGAGAACTGAGTCAATTATTCTCATAGTTCAAGCTAGAAGATCATTTTGTTTTAATTACATAGGTATTTCATGAAACTGAGGATTTGGGGAGAGGACCTGTCTTTTGATAATTGCTTTAATTCTTCCTTTGCATGGACATAATTTATGTTGCTGATCAAATTGATATATTTTTAATTTTAATTTCTCTCATCTGGGCTAAAAATACAATATATAAAAAGCTTGGAAAACCTTGAGTAAAAGACTATTCTCCTATTTAATTACATTTTACCCCACCCCCACATATCATTTAAAATACCGGAAATTTCATTTTTAATTTTGAGAAGGTAGCCAACCTTTGATTTGTTTCTTTTAGATGCAATGATTTCATATAGCTTCTTTACATAGAGTAAGAATGTTATCAGGAATTGTCTATACACTACTGTGAATAACATGATATAGTATAGCAAATACTATATCTTAAGTGATCAAATGCAGAGCAATATATGAGGGTGAAGTAGGTGATTTCTTATATAAAAGTTCAAAAAGCTTTCACAGGCAAGGAATTCAGCATTTGTTATTCATTTGGAATTATGAGTTATTAAGGAATCACTCCCTAACCGTTAGAAATATTAACACATTCAAACATAGACTTAGGATATATTTAAACTAGATATTACCTTAACCCAGTGGTTCTCAACCTTCCTAAAGCTGCGACTCTTTAATACAGTTCCTCATGTGGTGACCCTCAACCATAAAATTATTTTCGTTGCTACTTCATAACTGTAATGTTGCTACTGTTATGAATCGTAATGTAAATATCTGACATGCAGGATGTATTTAGGCGAGCCCTGTGAAAGTCTTGACCCCTTTTATCAGTTAGTAACATCAATCATGTTTCCTAAGCTAAGACTCACCAGGATACATTTAGACGGAGGAGGCTCAGGAAAAGCTGGGAGAGTAGGAGAAGCTTGGAGTAGAGGAGGAGAGGGTTCTGCAGAATAGCAGAGGGTATCTTGGGGGTGCCACACAGCACAGGAAGCATAACCTAAAATAAAGAGGGGTGGGATTGAAGGAAGTAGTTGTTACCAGATCTGCCACTTCTTAACTGTTTCTGCCTCAAAAAATGGAAAGCCAACTTTACTTTAAGAAATTCAACCATCCAAAATAAAGTTAGCCCAGTGCTAATGCCTCCTAATGCATTTTTAACATAATTACATGTTGTTATAATACAGGGGTGTATAAAAGTAGGTTTATAGTTGCAATATAAACAAATAATACCATCACTAATAAATAATACAAAAATAAACTGTATTTCATGTACTCACAACTGAAAACCTGCTTTTGCCCATACTTGTAGGTATATTGGTTATACTACCTGGATAATTTTTGTAGTATAAATACAACCTTTATGAATACCTTTAATCAATTCTTTCCTTTAAAAGACAAAATATGATTCATTTTATGTTTAATTTTTTGTTTCTTTTAAATATATTTTTATTGATTTCAGAGAGAGGAGGGGAAGGAAGAGAGAGAAAGAAACATCAATGATGAGAGAGAATCATTGATCGGCTGCCTCTTGCATGACACCCATGGGGGATCAAACCCACAATCTGGGCATGTGCCCTGACCAGGAATCAAACCATCATCTCCTGGTTCATGGGTTGATGCTCAACCAATGAGCAACACTGGCCAGACATGTTTAATTTTTTCAAATCAACTCGAACATGCTCTTACATTGGAGGGACAATTATTTTCTTATTTCATTGGGTTTCTTTTCTTTTTTGGCTTCACAAATATATTTTATTCATTGGGTTTCCTTTAAATATATTGATGGTCAATTATTTCCCTGACATAGTAAATATGAAGTTTTTTAGTTTCAGGAGCTCTAAGTAATCTTTGTTAGTATTTCAGTTATTCATAATATCCCCCATTCAATGTTCAGACGCCAGTATTTCAATATTTCAGGACAATAACTTTAATTTTGTGTCACTTTGGCAATAAAGATATACAAAATGATTGAACTTCATTTGTAAAAATAATTATAAGATGCCAATAAAATGTTGATTGCAAGGACAAATAACTAAAACAAATGTTTTGATTAAGAATTGGAAAGAGAGATGAAGAAATAAATGTTTGTATCCCATATCATGTCAAGTAAAATTCTTATTTCAGTCCTGTGAAGTTCTAAAAAGCCCAGTCATAAAATGCTAGGATGTGTTTCCTCAGTGTTGAAATGTAGATATTTTACCCTAGTGGAAAAAATTCCACTGGTGATACGAATTCTTGAACTTAAGGATAAACGGTAAGCTATAAAACCTCTAGAGATGATGAGCCAGTTAGGCATTTAGACTAAATAAACACTTTGAGGATAGTTTGTGGAATGCAGCAATCAAAAGATTTCCATTGCTTCACTTGGGAGTTGGGTGTCTTTTCAGTAATTCTAAAGACAGCCACTCATAACCATCACATAAAACAATCTCAAAAGTAAATTCCTCCTCTCTTCCAATTATGGTTGTTAATAGTTATCTGTTACTTTGGAGTCATGTTTATTTTTGTTCAAAAAAATAAGCAGAACTGTACTTGGTATCATTTCATGGTGTCATGCCAATTAGTGATGATGAAATAATAATATCACTGTAATTAATCACAATATTCATTTTTTAGCTTTTATACTATGACCTCACAGATCTGCATGTTATTTATGATGAGATGATGATGTAATATTTATCATTTATTGAGCATTTACTATATACGGAGTACTATGCTTAGAACTTTATACGTATTTCCTCATTTAATTCTCACAGCAATCTTATAGGTTGGTACTTTTATTTATTTAATGAGTTATTTTTTTTAGCTTCACCCAAGGATATTTTTCCATTGATTTTTAGGGAGAGTGGAAGAGAGAGGGAAAGACAGAGAGAAACATCAATGTGAGAGAAATATATGCATTGGTTGCCTCCTGCATGAGCCCTGACCTGGGCCCAGGCCAGGGAGGAGCTGGCAACCAAGGTACATGCCCTTGACTGGAATCGAACCTGGAACCCTTTGGTCCACAGGCTGATGCTGTACCTACTGAGCCAAACCAGCTAGGGGGTACTTTTATATACCAGAATTCAAGTAATATTTCAATGGTACACGATATGACAGTGGCCAAACCAGGCTTTGAACTCAGGTGGTACATTTGATTCTTGCACCTATGCTCTTAATCACCAAGTTATACTGCCTCATAACTGTACGATTCTTGACTGATTGAGAATCCAAGAATTAAATAGAAAGGTTCGGAAATTTATCAATGGGGCTAAAGGCCTGGGGAGAAAGATAAGAGAGAAGACAGAAGGGAAAATGAAAAGTAGTTTCCAGATTTCCTGAGCTATGCTTGTGACTTCGTTTCATCCATTCCTGAGTTATATTAGAATGGCCTTGTTGCAGGAGTCCTTTTGAACTTCCCCTAAACCATGTATGAAAGATGTCAGCACTCTGAATATAGACTGAGGCAGAAGTCTCCTCCTGCCTTGGAAGGTGTGAAGGTGGCATAGCTATGACTAAATGTTTCCATTGCTGGATCTCTCCATACTTATGGCATGTGGTTGGTGGAGGTTAGGGTTCCAACAGCATTTACTCTTGGATAGAGCCTATATAACAACCCCTTTTACTGGCTATTGGCACTCTTTCTAATGTGAATAGAAGAAAAGAGGTGCTCACCCATCTGAGGTCTTTAGTTTCTTTTATTCTGGGGGTCTTCACTTCTTTCAGTCTTTCATTTGTAAAACTCCTCGCAAAGACGGAAAACAATAGCAATCAAAGCCTTCACTAATGACTGCATAATCTCCAGTATGATTATGTAATTAGAGAATGTTCATGCTATGTTATATTTTATTGACTTTCTAGCAGTTTATTATTGTTGCTCATCTATTATGAGTCCCCTTATCCCCCATTCAATATTTATATAGTTTCATTCTCCATGTCAACTGTGGTCCAAAAATAGTACATTTTAAATTCCATAAATAAACAATTCATAAGTTTCAAATTGCAAGCTGTTCTAAGTAGCATGATGAAATCATCTTGATCAGTGCTGTCCAGGACATGATTCATCCCTTTGTCCAGCGTATCCACACAGTGTATGTTCCCTGCCCATTAGTCACTTAGTAGCCACCTCAGGTATCAGATTGACTGTCATGGCATCATAATGCTTGTGATCAAGTAACCCTTATTTTTAGCTAATTATGCCCCAAAACACAAGACTGATGCTGGCAATTTGGATATGCCAAAGAGAAGCCATAAAGCCCTCATTAAATGAATAGGTATGCATAATTAGGCATAAAAATAGCATATAAATATATATGCTTAGCATATATATGCATAGCATATAAATATATATGTATGGTTCAGTACTAGTTATAGACCCCTAGTTTCAGGCATCCTCTGGGGGTTTAGAATTTATCCTCTAACATAAGGGGGGACTAGTTTAAATTGTAATTTAAAACTTAATTTAGTAGAGAGATCTTTTGTTAAGATTCTGTAGAGTCATAAAACATCCTCTGGTTATGTCTTAGAAATCAAATTTTAATCCACATTTATTCTTTCCCTTTTTATATTTCTAACAAAAGTGTGAAATATTTAAAAAGATGTTGCTAGAAATGCTAGAATTATAGGAACCAAAAATATTTATTGATTTTCATATAATAGTATAACAATATAATTTAGAAAAAAAATCTCTGTTGTTCAATTCAGTAATCAGATGGAGGTAGTGACTCATAATAGATGGCCAACCATCATAAACTAATCAAAAATCAAATATTACATAGCATGAACATTTTCTAATTACATAATCATTTATATTGTTGATATTGTTTTGAACCTAATTTAGCTAAGTGAGGACTTTGTATTAATTGACTATAATTCAATGTAGCAGAAGTTGTATGTACTTAATATATACATTACTTATTTTTTAGTTCTTACCAAGGATATCTTTTACATTGATTTTTATAGTGGAAAGGAGGGAGGAAGGAAAGAGAAAAAAACAACATTGATGTGTGAGAGACATCCATCGGTTGCCTCCAGTACGTGCCCCAACCAGCATGGGGTATTGAACCTGCAGCCCAGGTATGTGATAGGGAATCGAACCTGTGACACTTTAGTGGTGGGCCAATGCTCTAACCACTGAGCCCACCAGCCAGGGCAATATATAGAATTTTGAAGTGGCAATTGTTGGATTGATTCTAGATGTTGTAGTTTAGTATTCTTTTGTATAAAACTGGAGATGATGATTGGGGTGAAAGTTAGGGACCCTGGATCATTATATTTTTTTTGGGGGGAAGGGATGAATTTTTTTATTGATTTCAGAGAGGAAGAGAAGGAGACTAAGAGATAGAAAAATCAATGATGAGGGAAAATCATTGATTGGCTGCCTCCTGCACACCCCCCACAGGGGATTAAGCCTGCAACCCAGCATGTGCCCTGACTGGGAATCAAACCATGACCTCCTGGTTCATAGGTCGACGCTCAACCACGGAGCAACACTGGTCTTGCGGTGGGTCATTATCTTTTCTTTAATTGGGTAATAAATCATCTTTTCTTTAATTGGGTAATAAAATGCCTTTGTAATTGTTCTTGATTCAGCAGGACCACCAGGGCATAAGGAGGTTGGGATTGCCAATGTCACAGGATCAAAACAAAGGTAAAAGGTTAAGGGCACATGGATCTACATTCTAGAGAAGAAAAAAAAAGAAGAGGCCTGACTATGATTCATAATAAGTAGTAAGACAATCACAATGGTGTGGTATCTGTGCACATCACACAAAATCACAGAGTGAGTTGAGACTTCATATTTTTCAGCCTGAAATATTTAGATGATTTATTTTTAAAAGTTTTGTTTTGGTCTGTTTTGCTTAGTTGTTTAAATGATCTACATAATTGATAAAACTATTAGCTCAGATTTTTTTTTTTTTTGAGGGGGAGGAGATGCAATCCATCAGCTAAGATAGAAATGCCAATTTGGAACCGTACATTAGAAATTAAAGTTCCAAGTTAGAAAATATTAAAGCGCGCACACAACATTAAGAAGTTTATACTTTGGCAGAGAGAGACCTGGCCGTAATCTGCTTTAAAACAAATAGATTGTGTACAGCTGTCCCCAGATCCCTGGCAAAATGATGATTTAATGTTGATTAAGAGAGAAAGGCTTTGAAGTGAGTGAGGCAGCAGCCCCCAGTGTGTCCTTAGCGATCATCATCAGTCTTCCCCGGAGGATGCCTCGGTGCCAAAAGCCCTTTTCTCCCAACTGGCTAAGGTGGATTCAGAAGCAAAGGCTTTGTATGTCTGAAAAGGCCTCCTCGTTCGCAGGCCTCTGGTGTCTTATCCCTTTAGGGTCATGAATGTCTGAGAATAAGCAGATGCAGCCCTTTCACGAGAAGGGCAAGGTCCGCAGCTCCGCGGCATCACGGCATTATTTATTCATCAGAGCAGCGAGGGCACATGTACCCCGCGGAAAAATCAAATCACTGTTCCCTGGTCGCGCAGCTGCCTTTGACAGAGGAGAAGCATTTGGATCTAACTTGGGTAACTGAACAATTATGGGCGTTATTAGATTGGAGATGCAAATGAGTAACCCTGTTTTCTTCTAAGTTCGCTGTGTTTCACTTGCAGTGCTTGAATTAAAACCAGCTCCAAATTTGTAATAGCGGATGCCGGAAAGCTTAGAAAGTACCGTGTGTGTCCGGATTAGCAATAGTTTTACTGAAAATATTTCCATATCAGTGGGCCTCAAAAGGCCCAAATCTACATTTCTTCATGTTTACCAGTTAAATGGATTGAGAGCCCAAATCATCATGTCCTTGATGCCGAAGACGGAAGATTTGCTCACAGGTGGAGATTCCGAGGGAATAAAACGTACAAGCTTTTATGTCGTTAACAAAATAAATGAATGTATTGTATCAATATCTATAGACAGTGAAAAGGTTCTCTAATTTGTGTGTGTGTGTGTGTGTGTATATATATATATATATATATATATATATATATATATATAAACCTAATTTGTGAAGTTGACCAAGATTACATCATATTCTGAGAAATTTTTATAAATTGCTGGGTGTTTAATCACAGCTCCTCCATTTACAAGATCAGGGACCCTGGGTGGTCTTTACTTCATCATTATAAAATAGGGACAAGAATAGTATCTGCCTCTTAATTGTCAAGAGGATTAACTAAATTTAATAAATTACATTAAATAAATAATGACAGACAACTTAGTCATTGCTGTTGTTTGTGAGTGTATAAATCAAATACAGTCTTATCAAAAGGTAAGTTGACATATAATAATGATCTATCTATACCTATCTACTTGTTTGCATTTTCCTCTATATTTCACTTGAGTACAATTAGTTTTGAGGAAGTTTTGTTCATGTTGTAGTTCATAATGTCGATCTATTTGTGCTTATGCCACATGCTACTGTGCATTTGGATGTACAGTATACGTGCTATAGCTTTTAAACTGTAAACCTGCATCTGTCCTAATCTGGTGAGTCCAGAAATCAAAGCCAGAGATTTTTTTTTAGTATAATAAACATACATTCTCACCATTTGAAGTCACTATGATGCATAAAAATTTTCAAAGAAACTATTGAATGAAGGTGAAATATAGCGAAGTAAGACACCAGGAGGGACAGCAGGGGAGCCATCCAGCTCTCTGTCTTCTTCCCATGGACATCCATTGCCTGCTGACTTCAAGTTCCAGTCATAAACCCTCACTAAATCCCTTGAACTGATTGGTTCCTTTAGTCCAGTCTCTGATCTGGTGCATATATCTCTTCTGTAGATTTCAAGTATTTTCAATGACTTTGTTTTTCCCATGGTTTCTTTCTTATCCCCAGCAGCTAATCATTCTATTTCCTTCCATTTGCAGCCTTTTTGGTCTCATTTTGGAATTTGCCATGACTATATTTTACTTTCACTTTGAGATTAAGCTTGCAGCTATCAGCATGGAAAATTCCCATTAGAATACTCGAGAAAGTGTATATTCGAGAGCTGACTGTAACACATGCTTAAATTGTGGAAAGCAAAGCGTTTACTTATGCGCAAATGGAGATGTGTTAGAATTGTGCACAAACTGGGATATTAGAGCATCTTCAATCTTTTTGTAGGCGAGTTTTAAAAAGGCCACAGAATAAATCTGGGCCTGTTGGTAAAAGTTTGTGATGTTCTGGCTATAAACATCTATTTAAATTGCTGTCTGTAATATTAGCATTTTGTATAATTCTTGGATTTCTCTTAGTGATAGTATATAATTTTGTATTTTCATATGTGCCCCATGAAATTTTATTTTATCTTATTTCTTAGTTTTTCCATTTATACTTTAGAAATTAATTTAAAATGGAAGCTATTTTATCACTATTGAACCTCCCTTACGTTTTTATATGTTCTAAAGAAAACTAAAGTCATTATTTTAAAAATCCACAAATCTGATCTGGAATCAGGCCTATTACCTCAATGAGTACCCTTTATTCAAGAGATGGATGTTGGAAGATGATTCAGGTGTTTTGTTTTGTTTAAGATATAAAAAATAAAATGATTTTTTAATTGTTCAGTGATTTAAAAAATGTTCTGCAATGCAAATTCCACATCTGCTTCAACTGCAGACATATAAAACCAGTGTGACAAAACAGGATCATTAAACAATCTGATTTTCTTGTTGGGAGGGTTAATGCTGTTGGGTATAGTATTAAAATGTAGAATTTGATAGCATGTCTTAAACTTTTAATGATGTGTCCATGAATATAAAACATGCTTTTCCCAGTAACTTTATGACTTCTCCTCTGCATAATTAGTGGTATCTGTTTTATGAGCTTACTGTTGTTTCCTTGATCCCATGAAAATGTGAAACCACTGTAATGATTTACACCATTCCAGAGCTTTAAAGATACGAGCTGTTTCTGAAACTAAATAACAACAACAACAAAAATCCAAAAATATATTACTCGAATTAGTTATAGTGGGACGTTTGAATATTTAAAAACAAACTCTCATAGGATTTGAAAATAAAATACATTTTTTATATTTCCCTTACAACATTTGTGTTTTTGTTTTTTTTTTCAGAAACACACTAGTACAGAATATATTCATCTTTTATAGTATATATAAAGCTCCCTCTTGTTATATTTATTTTTTCTCACTTATAATTGAAACATTTAGGGGAAAAAATCTCATTTTAAAATGTTTTAAAAATAATAATTTAGATCACTTGCCACCTCAAAAGTGATTAATTGAAGTAATGGAGAAACACGTTTTAGTAAGCATTAAAGATCCGTATATCATTAGTAGCTGCACAAAAAGATATCTCTGAACCTTTGATTTTTAGATTGAATGTGGTTATTTTACTTGTCATAATTATTATTTTCTTAGCTTTATTTCTGATAGGGGAATTCCGTAAGTAAATAAAAAATAAGTGATGTTAGATATTCATGTAAGAATTTTATCCAAAAGAGGAAAATAAATAATTTGCATAATTTGCATATCTCCTTAGAGAACTGTTAAGCTTTTTCTATTGTTGAAATAGAGCTGTGCGTACATGGCTCAGGGGAATGTATAAGCAATAAGTTTCCCCACAGTAAAACACTTGGTTTGGATTACCTCCTTTAATTGGATTGACTTTTTAAAAAATGAATTGATCAATTATCTGATGCCTCATATAACCTATTTAATAATGCAAAAGTACTCACAGTTATTGTGAGTAGCTATCCTTAAGGTATCATTTAGTTACTAAGATGATATTTGCAGAATAGGCTTTGAGTATTGAGCTTTTGTTACATCCACCAAATAAATACAGCATTCTAATTCTTAGTTTTAAAAACTGAGACATTTCAACCACAGTCACGTAACTATTACTTTCTGTCACATATTAATAAAATATTTATTTATTTTTAATAAACATTTTAATTGAATTTATTGTGGTGACATTGCTTAATAAAATTATACAGGTTTCAGGTGCACATCTATAATACATCATCTGTATATTGCATTGTGTGTTCTCCATCCCAAGTCAAGTCTCTTTCCATCATCATTTATCATCTATTTACTCTCTCCTACTTCTCTCCAACCCCCCATTTCCCTCTGGTAATCATAATACTGTTGTCTGTACCTATAAATACTTTTTTTCTTCGCTTAATCCCTTCACTTTTTTCACCCAGCTTCTCAACCTTGGGATTTAAATATATTTAAAGTAGTCAAATGCTCACTTACCTCCTTTTTTATCTGGAACTTTAATTAAGACTTATTTTATTTTTAAGAAAATAAAAACAAAATTGAAATTGAATAAATAATTTAATTGTTTTCATGGTATCTTAAAAAATTGATTGAAATAATCACAATTATAAGAAGGGGGGTAGCCCTGGTTTGAAACAATACATATGTTTGAGCAAAGATGATTATAAAGCGAATATTGGAAATGTGAATCCATTTTCTATTTGGTTTCCATATAGGATATTACCTTTTGGAAAAGCAATTTCCAACAGATTGAGTTAAAAACTTTTTGATGTTTTTAAGTTGGAACTATGGCCCACATATTCTGGCTGTCATATTCTAGGAAGTATTTTTAAACATTTTTTTAATCATGTCTTTGTGCTATTTTTAACCAAAAGCAATTTTCTAGTACCAGAGTCCTCAGAGATCTCCTGCCTTTACATTAACAACTCTGTTCCCACCCACCATTTATCCAGAATCTCACTATAATCGCATATTTACTAATAGTCCATCAGAAAGTTTCCCTGTGAAATGAAAGGCCTTAGTGCCCCACATTCATCTAAAGGAAACATACTCCACTTCAGTGACATGCAGATCAAGCAGATTTGTGAGAGTTTTGATTTTTTTTTTTGCTCCAACCTGCAAATATTTATTTTACTACTCCCCGGCCCCCCTTTTCATGATCGTTTAATAGCCCCTGTTTACATTTACTATAACCTCCTCAGTTTATCCAGTTCCTGACCTGATTCTTGAAGTAGCAGTCCTTGTGATTTGAGAAGCAATAGGAAGAAAAAGAAAATTCTAATAACTATGGTGCCACTTTCGAGTGTATTGTAAGTATAATTTAGGTTCAACTGAAGTGAGAATAATTCTGTAATAAAGAAATTATCCACAAATTATCTTCATCTTGATGTCAAAATGCAAATTTAAATGATAGAAATGACTCATTATTTGCACCTTCCAAGGTATTAAGTCTAGCTAATTTTCTTGTGTGTGTTGAGTTACCATAATCTATACATTTAATTCTGTCAAAATAGACTTAGAAAATATACTTTGAGTTAACTTCTGTTTCCATTTACATGTCATATCAGGAACAACTCTTTCTTTCTTTCTTTCTTTCTTTCTTTCTTTCTTTCTTTCTTTCTTTCTTTCTTTTTTTTATTTTTTATTTTACTTTTATTTCAGAGAGGAAGAAAGAGGGAGAGATAGAAATACCAATAATGAGAGCAAATCATTGATTGGCTGCCCCCTGTACGCCCCATACTGGGAATCAAGCCTGCAACCAGGGCATGTGCCTTGGCGGGAATCAAACCGTGACCTCCTGGTTCAAAGGTTGATGCTCAACCATTGAGCCACACTGGCTCAGCCTTTCTTTCATTTTTGAATACTAATTACCTCTCATATAAAGTTCATATGTATTAAAAATGTATGCTTTGATTAAACACATGATGTTTTATTTTTCTAATGTAACAATTATTTTTGGAGCACTTTTTTTAAAAAATCCTCACCTGAGAATAGGCCTCTATTAATTTGGGAGAAAGAGGAAGAGAGAGAGGGAGAAAAGAGAGGGGAGAGAGAGAGAGAGAGAGAGAGAGAGAGAGAGAGAGAGAGAGAGAGAGGGCGCAACATCAATGTGAGAGAGAAGTATCCATTGGTCACCTCCCATATGCACCCTGCTGACTGGGGATTGAACCCACAGCCTGGTTATGGGCCCTGATGGAGAATTAAAGCCTCGTCCTTTGGGTGCATAAGATGATACTTCAAGCAGCTGAGCCACAGTAGCCAGGGCTTGGAACATTTCTTCTATTCACTTTTCGAGGTATTACAAAAGGTGTGGCAAAAGATACACAAATAATTCTCTTGTCAATACTATGATAAGATCATAACACTTAGCTTGGACCCTCTGTCCCCAAGCAGCAGCCTAATGAACAATTCACCTCAGCAAGTAAGAGGACCATATCTCATTTATCCTCCATTGTAGTGTCTGACCCACAGTACACATTTAATACATGATCTGTCTCATTAATGTGTGAATGACTTAATCCATCTTTGAATCTCCTGAACTTAACTTATTGCACACAATGGCACATGATAAGTCATCAATATACCCCACATATCAGATCCACAGAACTATCTGTAGTTTATCTTGGAACCCCATATTCTTTTACCTTCGTGCTCTATTCTCCCTACCTTCCCATGCCACCTGGATTTTTTAATACCATCCTACCCATTCCTTCCAGAATCACCTCAAAAATCACATTCTTTTGAAGATGTATTTCATTTCAAGAAAATCAGAAAATTAAGCTTATTAACTGAGAAAATTTTCCTAGGCTGAGAATCGCATGAAAGCAGGACAGTTCATTCAAATGGATATTTGAGGTGGTGGATCCTGACACTGCTAGCCTATCAGAGGATGGCTCCAGGTGGCTCATCCACACAGACGTACTCGTCTCTCCACCTCTACCAGCTATGCACAGAATGGAGAACTCTCCCACATCCCTCAAAACTCATGATGGATGCTGTATACTGAATGCTTGTGTTTCCCTAAAAGTAATATATTAAAACCCAATTCCCAATGTGATGGTATTTAGAGCTGGGGGTCTTTAAGAAATTATTAAGTCATCATGGTAGCTAGAAATGTCCCATACTCCTCTGGTCTTGCCATCTATTAAACTCAGGAAACCCTACACTGATGCCACCTTATTAGCACCTCATTTGTGCATGTTTTCTTACTGATTTGGCCTTCACTCCCTGTAATTGTGTGACCAGCCTTACAAGCATGTTTTCTGATTGCTTGCTGCTTCAGCATCTTTAGTTAGTTCCTGGCTGGGCACCATGGCCCACCACATGGACAATGAGATCTTCATTAGGAAGAGCAATTAGGAGAGTATTTCATTCACTGAGGCAAGAGATAATAGAGATCCACTGTGGGAATGGAGAGGAGAGGACAAATTTGAAAGTTCTGAAAAGAATTTAATTTTGTTCTTCATTCTTTTCTTTTATTTATTCCCACTCATTTATTCAGAACATATTTCCTGAGACTCTTCTATATGACTAACAATCTGCTAAATGCTAAGTACACACATTTGAAGAATATAATAGAGTATGAAAACATTTGTGTTAAGGGGAGTACTGTGTACAGGGAAATGAATGAAAAGGACAATTACCCTGGACTTGGTGGAGAGGACTTTCAAGAAAGCTTCTTAGAGGACAGTGGTTAAATTTAAAGATGAAGTAAAGTTTTCAAGGTGAAAAGTGGTTCTGGGAAAGAAAGCTGTCCCTGATAGGACACATAAATAGGCTCAGAGGTGACAGGGAAAGTAGGGTTTTCCAAAACCCAGACAGCCGAAGTTCAGAGTTCTAGGAATGAGTGGGTAGAAATGAAGATGAAGGGATAGATAAAAATCAAGATTACAAAGGGTCTTAACGTCACATCATAGAATTTAGCCTTTATTCTGAAAACAAAGGCAAAACATCGAATGTTTAAAGTGAATAAGTAAAGACTGAATTGTGTTTTCAGAAAAATTACTCTAGAGGCAGCATGGAGAACAGACTGGAAGAGTGCAATCGTACAGGAAAGCCATCTACGGTACAGAGCAGCAACATGTTCAAAAGAAGTTGGGGGTGTGTTGAACCAAGGAAGTGGCACAGGGGATGTTAGTGGAATGACTTAGCAAGTGGTTAGGAGATGGAGTGAACAGGACTTGAGAATGGTTTGATGCTGATGTGAAGAAGGTGCTGGGAGGAGCAAAGAGTTAAAAGTGACCCCACATCTCAGGTGTGATCATCCCTGTGAATGGTACTCCCACCTAAACATTAAAGAAAGGTTTGCAGGTTCTGGGAAGAAAGATACTATTTTTGTTAAGTTTTAGGTATCTGTTGTGGATAATGAGAAAAGGAGAGAGATGTAGAATTGATTCACATCTTAAGATGGTACATAAGGCATTCAGCAGCAATGGAATCACTTCAGGAGAGTATACAAACAGAGTAGAAAAGAGAGAAGAGGATCTGAAAACTAAGGCACATTAACATGAAAGAAATGAGTACGGAAGAAAAAGCCTGAAATACAGCTGAGGAAGAGGGGCCAGAGAAATAGGAGGGAAAGACATCAGATTTGTGGGGTGTTCATGAAACAGAGAAGTTAAAAATGTTTTTCAAGGGTTGACTGGCCAGATTGCACATTGGTTTCTTTAAATAAAATGAGGAATAAGGAGGGGAAAAGAGGACATTTTATTGGGAAGGGTGAAATCAGTGCTTTGTTGTAGACCAATTGAGCTTGAGGTTTGTAAGACATCCAGGTTCAGCTATGTAATGGGATATTGGGTAGTTGGATCATCAGAGAAAAAGAATCTTGGTCCTTAAGTGAAAAACATGGCAACATATGTTTTTGACTTCAAAACATTTTGGTGGGACCTTATTATAACATTCTTTACATTGTCTGGAATACTGTAACTTTTTCTATTATAAGATATCTTAAATTATCATGGGTGAAATTATAAATCCTCTCCCACAAAAAAATTAAAAAAAAATTAATGCAAACAAATAAGTAAAACACCCCTGTGTGCTTTTGGTTACAGAGTTGAAATCAAGAATTCAGGATCTAACAGATGTAGGCTTGATAACTGGCTCTCCCATTCCTTACAGTGTGACCTTGGGCAGGTCTTATACTTTTTTCCAATCTTACATTTTTTTCTCCAATCTTATTTTTTTTTTATTGTAAAACTGGGCTAGTAATATTCCATATTGTAGGATGTTTGTGAGAATGAAATAGATGATATGAAAATAATCTAGTATGGCAATTTGCATACAATTTGCAATTTTAATCAAAGCCCTATAAATAGTGATTATTATAATTATTTAAAATTATCAGACATAAAAAAATTTAATTCCTCACATTTGCCTTAACTACTTTCAAATTTCATAACATTTACTTTTCCTCTTACCTAGAACTTTAAACTCTTCCTAGTATTAGCATCATCCCATGCAAAATAAGCTCAAGATTTTGTCACATGTATAATTTGTTTTGAGTGACAGAGAGATGGATAAGATAAAGGAGAGGAGATAGAAGGAAACAGCAAATAGCACCATTGCCTTTAAGGTATGGGCAATCCAGTTGAAGAGTCAAAAAGTTCTCTTATTATCAAACAACAAAGCAAGGCATTCATGAGAGAAAACTAGTATCAGACAAATTAGCTGAAGAGAAAAGAGTGAGGTGGCGTCTCTTCCTGCCCCCACACTTTGATTTAAACTTGTCTATGCCTTAATAAGCTCACACCAGATTACTGTTTCTTCATTCACATCCAGACACCCAGGAATATGATGACTGCAGCTACTCCATTATTTTCTCCAGTGTCTGGGAGTATGTGGGTATAGACCAGCACCAGAAAGATGATTTTATGGGAAAATAATCTTAATATTAGCCTATTGTAAAGATGCATGAAATCTGGAGGCTGCTGCCAAGTTGTTCTCCATCATGGCACCTTTTAGTTCAGACAGAGTTAGCTTCAAGTAGAAGTCTGTGGATCATCTTTTCTATTTTTCTACTATCTGCTCTGACCCTATATCCCTTGCTCTATCCTCTGGCTTCCATTTGGTGGCATGCCAAGACCAAAGTCTCTGAAACTTTCCTTCTTGGCTGCATTTATAAGATTGATAGATCCTTTCCAGGAACTACCTTAGGTTGTTCTTTGAGATTTTCTCAGAGTGAACTATTTGCACAGCAAAGCATCAACAACAATGATACACCATTTTCCTCAGGCTAAATTTTACCATGTTTAGTGGTTTAACTGTAACATATTTTTATGCCCAAAGATCTTACTATGAGTGAAAATAGGAAAAATAAAGTGTTTGAAGAAAAATAAAAATGTTATCCTACCTCATTGTATTCTGGAAATTGAGGGAAGAACATCCTCTGATTCTTGCCTCCGATCTCATTGAAGGAGACGTCCTAGTCCTTCCCAGCAATCAGAAGTGTTTAATAACAGTCAGTAGAGTATTTTACTGTCTATGCTCTGAAAGGAGCACCAAGGAAGGCATTCTTTTCTTGTAGTTCCAAACAAACAGAAGAGAATTCCATCTATGAAACTCTGCTCTTGAGAATACGCCTGCCTTTTGCAATGAAAAGCAGGGAGTAGGATTGAATCCTCTGGTCCCAGTATGAACAGCACTCTGTTTAAATTAACACAGTCTATTCAATTCAGTAAAGGTTTTTTAAGTGGCTATTATATGTCAGTCATAGCAGTAGGTCCAAAGTTTAACAAAGATAAGGTCTCTGCCTCCTATAATGAACAGTCTAGTTTACTATATATAAGTAAACATATAATATAAGGGGCTGAAGATTTAAATAGAGGTATTATAAAGGGTTGGGGCAGGGGGGAGTGGGAAGTGAAGTGCTTGAATGCATTTGTGTGCCTGTCTGTTGAGGAGGCTGGAGGCTGGAAGGATGTCTGGAAAAGATAAAAGGAGTTGAGTAAATAAATAAATACAGTAATTAGCAAGTTCAAGAACATTGTCTATCTTATACTTCTGAGTGCATCAGGGGAATGTCAGCAATTCACCAAGAATCTAACCACCCATCCCTCTGCGTGCTTATGTGTAGACTATCCCCTTTCTCTGCTTGTCTCATTTATCTTCTAGTCTCCAGTTTGAAGAAAGAAATTCTGATTTTCCTCCTTACATCGTTTCATCTGTGACACGCTGTATTGTGAATGGCGATGACACAATAAGGTAATGTGTAATCATAAGACTGGCTTCTTAGAGCAAAGAAACAGATTCCTGCATTCACTGCTCACGCTCTTTCGAAACCTATTTACTATCCGTGCTATTGGTTGGGGCTGGAGTGTGGAGCAAGACTCCGGTCCAGAGAAAGTTAGATTTGCAATGGAAAACTCTTTCTGCAGACGACTGACACTTTTTAAACAGTTGCTTCAGAGAAATGTTGCTTGGCTTTCTGTCACATTTAGAAGAGTTAAAATATTATATTTTGCCCTAGCTGGTTTGGCTCACTGGATAGAGCGTTGGCCTGTGGACTCAAGGGTCCCGGGTTCGATTCCGGGCATGTACCTTGGTTGCAGGCACATCTCTGGTTGGGGGTGTGCAGGAGGCAGCTGATCGATGCTTCTCTCGCATCGATGTTTCTAACTGTCTATCCCTTTCCCTTACTCTCTGTAAAATATCAATAAAATATATTAAAAAATATTATATTTTAAGAAAATTTTACTTCTTTTGGGATAATACAAAAAAACTTAACATTCTCATTTCTTGGTTGCAAGAATAGGAAATGCTCCAAGCAGCTGAGATAAATTGTTGGTTTTTAATGTCTTTCCTAATTCTGATCAACAAAGTTACCCTTGGATAGATATTATTAATGAGGGTGGAGGAAAAGGGAAATTTATACTTCACAATATCTGAGGAACGTTGCTACATAATACCAAACTTCACTTATTTTCCTCTTTGAGGAATACTTCATCTGATTTCAAAGGAAAAAAGAGCACTATGTGGACACTTATGTAAGTTAGAAAAATATATTACAAATACATGCCACTGAAGTTTATAGACGTTAAGAATAGTAAGCAAGGGGCTATTTGCAGTAGGTACCCAATAATGTAAAGTAGCCATAAAGAATGGCTTTAAATGAAGGGGGGAGTCTGTAACATGTGCCCAGAATGGGGCTGAGGGTGTGGAATGTATGTTCTGCAACCAAGTATTTGGTTAGTAAAGATGGGGGCTTGACTTTGTCACAAGGGACTGCATTAGATAAGAGTACCCTTATGAAGTGGTCTATTGCTTACTGTGAAACATGGAATTTAAGAGCATGATAGCAGCTTAGAGTAACCTGCCCCTCTAAGGGAAAAACTGATCTCCAGATAGTTAAGTAACCTGCTTGGAAAGGGAAATGGGAATGATCCTGACTCTGACTCCAGGGCTCTTTAAACTTCACCATATTTCTTACTACCATTGGTGGGCAAAAAACTAAAATACAGCCATGACATTTAAATTTTAACTACTGTGTAATTTGCGAAATCAAGACTCCACTCTGTTAATAAATTCGTTTGATTTTCTGATGGAAAGGCAAAGTTGCTTTGTAGGATTAGGAAATCGGCTTGTTTTCTGCCACTAGGTGGCATGATATGTTTTTTTTTTTCTCTGAACTTCCTTTTGAAAGGGAATTTGTCCCTTTCTACACACACACACACACACACACACACACACACACACACACCCCACTTCATCCACTCTGCAGATTTCTGTCATTTTGATTGCTATGAAATTTGACTTGGAATATCTGTTTGCAAAATACCATCAAAATCAAACCCATTACATTCCACTTTTTCCATTACATGGTTTCTGCTTTAATGATGCTTGCCTGTTTGGCCTATTCTGTATTGGAGGAGAAACGAAGTTTGGTTTCAGTTCTTGCCGATGTTCCATTTAATAAATGGTGGACAAAGTCTCTTCTCTTTTTTTGCCTTTTGGAGAGAAGAAAGAGACAGAGTTCTAGCCAATTCTTAAGTGGCCACTTCATTTATTCAATATCGATGAGCAGCTAATTACAAAGTAGGTAGTTATCTATTAATAATGCTTTGGCTATACCTAGCTCATGATAGATATATATTTCAAGCATCGCATAGAGCATTGAAAAGTTGAGATGTGAGCCATGAAGAGCAGCTACCTGTTTGAGAGAAAGGAACAGGTGATCACTGAGTGGGCTCCGAAAGGCACTGGAGAGACTTAGGATTCAGCAGGAAGAAGGCATTGAAGTGAGTCTTCAGCTACTTCCCTGAGTCAGCCTTGCCATCTGTTGGATTTTCTGAATCGTCAGGAGCTTCAATATGTGAGGTAAAGAAAAGAAACTGCAAGAGCAGAATTTACAGAGTCCTTAAAGCTTAGCCTCCACCCCATGTGTTACTTAATAGATATTTGCTTCATCTTTTTAATTTTTATTCCTCCCCTCATCCTCTGCTCTCATTTTCAACCCCGCGTTATTAAATATCATAAATTTCAAGTTTTCTGTACCCTGTCTTACTATTTTAAATATAAAGATTTTTTTTTATAAATAAACAAACATGTTTGTGGAAAGTCCAGACACTTTAAATGATGTTTGTTCTTAACTCCATCAATACAGTAAAATTATGGGCAGGAGGTTTAAAAAAAACACTAATTGAAACAGGAATTTTAGGGGAATATAGGCAGGTTTAGAAAATTTTTAGAATTGGGGTCCATGGAAAAAATACAGGACTACAGACTGGGAGAAGTTATATTTTCATAAGACTTGAGAGCTGGGAGAAGGTACATTTCTATAACACAAGGAAGCTGCGACAATTACATTTACATAACACAAGAGAACTGGGAGTAGCTAAGAGGTCCATATTTACAAAATACAAGAGGAAGAAAGCCCAAAGGGAATAGAACATTACGGGAGGAGATATCACACGTCCCAAGTAATGTTTGACCTTTGAGCTCAGGAGTTACTATAGTAACCAATTCAAAAGGGAATATTGACCAATTAGAGGGGATATCAGGGCACAGGAACTGCAGCCTTTATAAACCATGGAAACAAGAAATCAGTGGGACTCTTTCTTCCTCCCCACTTGGGAGCCTGTGCTGTGAGATTCTTTCCCCTTCTCCACGTGGGAATCTATACTTGTTCTTAAATCAATTTCCACCTTTGCTATACCATCTGCCATCTGTGGATTCATTCTTCGACTCCAGCGGACAAAGAACCCAGGAACCAGTCTGTCCAGGGGAACACCACCCGTTCCAGTCCAAAAACTCCATATCATAGTGACCAAATTCACTTCTGCCCAGCAAGGTCATAAGCTCTGGAACTGAAAGTGGAGTATTTGTATCTTTTAAAACTTTCCAGAATATCCTATACACATTGAGGGTTAAGACTCTCAAATGCAACAATATGCGTATATCATCTATCCTTTAAACAAACATCATGGTAGTGACTCCTGTGAAAAACTCAGCCCTCCTTGACTGAGTCTCTAAATGCTGCATCTTCCATCTCACTTACATATTATATCTTTCTGCTGTCTCACCACCAATCTCTCATCCGAATCCAAAGTGTGCCGCCATTCTCTTTTTCCAACACTCATTTAGCTGCTGTTGCCGATGTTTGATTTATAGCTTTTGTAGCATTCTTTGGATGGCAAAATAGCAAGAGGAAAAAAATCAGGATAGAAACAAATAGTACTCCACGGGTGTTAAAAAATACTCTTGTTAACTGTGAAACATAAAATAAAATCACTTCCAAATCTCATTCTTTAAGAGATAGAAAAATCAGCATTACAAAGATAAGATTACCCCTTAGCAATATTACTGACTTATCACCTACTCCTCTTACCGTGAGGGGAATGGCCATATACCTCTTGTTTTCATAGTATCCCTAGGGGGAAGCAAAATGTCTAGTTTGGGTAATTACAGCTATATTAGTTTCGAGTAACAAGACCCATCCTGAGATAGCTTATAAGAAACAGGTAAGGTATTAAAAGCTACAGAGAACAGTGGTAGGATTTGGCCTGGCTTTAGGAAAGAATTACATAAGCCTTGGAGAGCCTTCAAAATGCAATGTTTCTTTCTGGATGATTATTTTATTTTTCTTCTTTGCTCCACTGACTAGCTTTTTGGGCTTTTCAGGTCAATGTGATATAGCATAGTTGCTCTCTGCCCCCAAGTATATATGATGCAATTCTAGTCACAATACAAGATTAACTGGCTATTTCCAGCAACCTTCCTGAGGACAGAATCTAATGGGTCCAGCTTAAGTGACATCCATAAACTCTAGCCAAGTCAGCCAAAATCCTATGCAGGGTGACTTTGCCTGTAGGATGTGGGTTCTCAGAAAAAGGAGAATCAATGTAAGCTGGGTAGATGTCTCAAAAGGAATAGGGATGAAATAACTATTTTGCATAGGTAAATTAATGAATGAATGAGTCAACCAAGAAACTGTTAACTTGGGGTTGCCCAATAACTTAGATTGATGGGTACAGGGTTATTTTTTAAGGATCTACTTTGTGCCTGAGACTGTGCTTAATACTGTCAGCAATAAATGTGAAAAAGAAAGGCATTTCTAACCTTAAAGAGAAAGGCAAAAGGTATCATCCTATATAATAAAGAGGGAATACGCTAATTTGTCCGTTATGGTGTCCTTGTAATGACCTATTTGCATATTGATGCCCGCGCAGCATGGGGCCGGTGGCCAGAGCCAAGTTCTTAGGGTTCTGAGGAGAGCGCCTGGCAGGATCCCAAATTGCACAGAAGGAAGAGGAAGAGGCCACAGGAAACTCTTCCAATCCCCCTGCAGGGACACCCTACCCCAGCCCTGTACCCCCGAGGGGAGGGGAGGCTTACCAGATGGGTCGGCCGAAGACCCAGTCTCAAGGTTAGCTGTAGCCTGCACCTCCAACTTCCAATCTCTTCCCCCCCCCCCCCACACCAGGGGCATCCACAACAATAGCATGCCCGTGAGCACTGATAGCGCCTCCAAGGCACCCTGTGCCCCATGGCCCGCCACTGCCAGGCTCCCTCCACTGGGACCAGGCATGCCTCTTCTCCCTACAACTCCAGACCCGGGTGGAGGCAGGCCTGAGTGACCTCCCCCCAAGGGTCAGACCCTTCTCCCTCCCCATCCTGCTGACAGCAGTAGCGCCCTCTGCCATCTCCGCAGCTGAAGCGTGCTGAACCTCGTTGGGGGCGTAGCTAAACCTGCTCTCCTAGCCCACCTGGCTCCATCCTGGCCTGGCCCGCACCCCACTCCAGGAGATTGGAGCCCTGTCCTGAGCAAGTACAGTTATGAAACAGCCGTGTACAATTTAAAGAATGGAGCCAAACAGGAAGGTTTGACAGTTACTCCCCCTTCGGCCTCGCTGCCTCCCTAGCACCTCTCTAACTCCCTGCTCCCCACCAGCACTTCCAGGGATGACCAGCACAGCAGGGCTGCTGGCCAGAGCCTGCCCCTCCAAGGCCTGCAGAACTCTCTGCAAAGCTTCCATAACTACAGTCCCAGGAAACTCCTCCCCTAATCAGCACCTGCTACCTGTGAGGGTACCTGTGAGAAGTTAGGGGCAAGCAGGCCAGCGGGTGGGGGCAGTTGGGGGTGACCAGGTTGGCAGTGGGGGCAGTTTGGGAGCCAGCAGGGCTGGTGGGAGGGCAGTTGGGGTGAGCAGGCCAGAAAGGGAGGCAGTTGTGAGCAATCAGGCAGGCAGGCAGAGTGGTTAGGGGCAATCAGGCAGGCAGGCCGGTGAGCAGTTAGGAGCCTGCAGTCCAGATTGCGAGAGGGATGCAGTTGGACATCACCAGAGTGGTCCTGGATTGGTGAAGGTGCAGGCCAGACTGAGGGACACCCCCTTCCCCATACACAAATTTTGTGCACTGGGCCACTAGTTCTTCTATAAGGAGAATACCGACACCGATAAGAAAAACACAGAGTATTATGGATATTAGCTAATGAAGAGATCATAAGTTTGGTCTTGTTAGTTAAGATAACATCACCTGCCAAGAAGTCCAGAAATCTCAGTGCGTAAACACAATAAAAGTTTTTTCTTGCTATTAAAGTTCAATCTTCAGCAGGAAGTGGGCTCTAACGCAGCCTTCAGGAACTCTAGCTCTGCCACTTCCATCATGTGGCTTCTGCCATAGTCATAGTACAATAATCAGATCCAGCCAGCAGAAGGAGAGTGGCTCACACAGAAGGATACCACTACTTCTGCTATCAGCCCATTGGTCAGTCTACCATCCTATGGCCAAACTTCACTGAAAAGAAGTCTGGGAAATGTATTCTCACTGGGCCCAAGAGAAAAGGCAAATATGTTTTTGGAACTGCTAGCCAGGGCCCACCACAGCAGTGTTGTAGTCATGGCAGTTCGGGAGGAATAATATAAAAAGCATGAAAAGAATGTCATGTGAGATCATCTTTGAGGCATAGAGCTTAACTCTTGGAAGCAGAAAAGCTGTTCTTGGAAGAACAAAAGTAATATGGGCAAAAACTTGGAATGGGGGAAAATAATTGTGTTTGGGAGTGCTGAATATGAGGAGTAATTGAGTTAAAGTCTAATAAAAATGTTAAGAATAGATACCTATTCTTAAAGACAATTAAAAAATTGTCTCTTTCTTTCGAAATGTCTTTCTACACACCTGAGAACATGCGTTTATTTTACCAGACAATGGATTTGGGTAAGAAATTATGCTGATAATTAAATAGCGAAGAAGAACTAAAGTCTAAAGAAAAAGTAATGACAAAACTTGATTTTAAATATCTATCTTGATTATATCTTGTACTCCCATTCTGCCTTTCTGCATTCTAAACTGAAACAACCACCCTCGTTTTCTTTTTAAAATATTAAGCTGGTTTGATTGTGTATAAAAGCCATACAAATGTTTTTATTGAAAGGGGGTTTAAAACAATACAGATAAAGATTAACATATTCCCTGCATTTTCTTACTTCACTTCAATACATCCAAACAACTGTATTTATGTGTAAAATGTTATTTTTTTCTTGGATGGCATTAATCTCAACTAAATATTGAGAGAAAATAATGGGAGGGTTTTTCTTCTGGTTCAGAATTTCTTTTAAATCAGACATCTGGTATTTGGTACTCAACTTTTATTAGACTGATTGAGCACTTTTAAAGGGGGATAAATCATATGACTTTCATTTTAATTTTTACTGTAATGGTTTAATGTAGCCAACATATGCTGAGTAATAGCATTAAAATAAAATTAGTAAATGAAGGATTAAAATCTGTCTGTGTTCAATTGTTCAAAGACACTAATTAGAGAAAGGTATTTCAGATCAGAATCGGATAAACCAACCTTTTAAAAAATTGTAATAATATAATGAGAAATTCTTGGGCTTTACCAGGTTGTTATTGAGAAAGAAACATTTCAAGGGAAATTGACACTTTCACTCTAATTCTAGGCTGTGGAGAGAGTACAACAGGGGAACTCTTGCATGATCCTCTCTCTCTATTGCCATAAAGTATTTAGACAAAAATGTTAAGTCATTTCACAGTTACCTATTTTAACTAGAAGAATTAACTTTAGAACTGGAATGATGTGAGTGAGCCTAAGGCTAATGAAGATTTCTACACATCATACAGAGCATTCATTTTTCATTTTCTCATTTCACTAACTTGCATCTGAAAAAGACTTTTTGTCCCACTCCTCAATTTTTGGCAGCCAGCCAGCTATTTTCTATGGTTCTACTTATTGAGGTACAGAATGGTGTTTGGAATTAAGTTGGAATTTTATTTATAGCTCTGGAATGTCTTGCTAAATGTCCCAAAATATAGCACTTCTCTGTAAACTGAAATTGACCCTCAATCATTTCTACAGAGAAATTGAGCAAAGAGAATACTAAGGTAAATATATTTTTTTTAATTCCTCCAGTTATGGGTAGCATAAATAAGAAAATTAAATGAATTAGTCTTACCACAGAGATCCTAATTATAAATATTTGGGGTTCATATATATGACTAGCAAGTGACCTAAAACACAGCAAATCATAGTGTAAGAGATAATTTTATGACTTATAAGATAATTTGGAAAGGTACTGTTCTGATTAAATGAATAAAAGTTTTTTTATTCGGAAGGTATAAAGTTATTATACCTCTACCCATTTCAATATCATGGATAGGACAAACACATGATATATTTATTTAGTATTTTTCAATGAATAAGAAACATGATTGATTATACCTTGCCATGTTTAGGCATTCACTGTAGTCATAATTTCTTTATATTACAGAAATCTGAATAGGATAAACCAAATCACTGGTTCAGTGTACTACATTAGCATATTCAGCATTTGAAAAATGTAAAAAATGGCTTTCAAAAATGCAAGCATGTCTTTGCCTTCCTTTATTCCCTCAAACTAGTCTCTGTTCTTTTCCAAATATTCTAAATTTTGGTTATTTTACTTTCATTCTTTGTTCTCTTTTTTTCCTAGATAATCTTAAGCAAAGAAGGTAACCTTAAGCAAAGGGGGACTTTTAAAAAATATATTTTTTTTATTGATTTCAGAGAAGAAGGGAGAGGGAGAGAGAAACAGAAACATCAGTGATGAGAGAGAATCACTGATTGGCTGCCTCCTGCACACCGATCGAGCCCACAATCCAGGCCTGTGCCCTTGACCAGAATCAACCAGCAACCCTTCAGTCCATAGGTTGACACTTGTATCCACTAAGCCAAACCGACTAGGGCAGATAGGGAGACTTTTGAAGGAGTACCACAAACAATGCTCATCTAAAGACTTCACTGTTGCATAGAGGGGATAAATGGGGATGGAAAAAATAAAAATAAAAATAAAAATAAAAATAAAATAAAATAAGGACTCCTGCTGTTTGCCAATTTGATGACTTTTCTTCTTATATGAACAATAATTTCCACTATTAGATTTATTAGAAATTAGGCAATAGGCCAGAATAATTACCTTAAAACATACAATATATGCAATCTGGTGTGCTTCTCTATTACATATATATATTTGATTTTTTACAGAGAGGAAGGGAGAGGGATAGAGATTAGAAACATCAATGAGAGAGAAACATCGATCAGCTGCATTCTGCACATCCCCAAGTGGGGATGTGCCTGCAACCAAGGTACATGCCCTTGACCAGAATCGAACCTGGGACCATTCAGTCCACAGGCCGATGCTCTATCCACTGAGCCAAACTGGTTAGGGCTATCTTTTAACTTTTATATTATTTTAATTCATATATTGCTTGTGGTGAAATGAAAATACTATAATATACTTTATTTGTATCCTAAAGGAGATTATCATAAAATAGTTAATATACCAGAAACAATCTATGAATAGTCCAAAAAAATTTTGAGAAACTAAGTGTAATTATTTCAAATGTGTGTGATACAGATAGGACGAGGGGGCTCTTATGGATAGGGTGGGAGCTCATGAGTCTGATTTATGTGTGGAAGTGACTTGAGTTGTGCCTGTCAGTCTCCACACCTGCCAGAGGTTTGGAGTATGTGGCAGTTTTGTTAAACGGGTCCAACTTTCTTATAAAAATGCAGCTACTAGTAGTCTTCCAATAAAACTTTTTGCAAGTGTAGGTATGTATACATTTTGTTTAGAATTTGGTAATTATTTTTTTCTTCCCAGACACATGTTTTTGTAGTATAGATTTCATCTTAATATAGTGTTTGGATAAGTATGTTCTGTCCTTTATTATCTTTTTAGTCTCCTAATACTTGGTTTTGTCTTAATTTTCTTTTTATTTCAGAGGAACTTTGGGGATAGATTCAAGCAAATGAAGGCATTCGACATCATGAAGCCATTAGAATTCCCAATCCTGGGGAACCATGATGTCATAGGGAATCGGACAAGCTTAGCTCAGAACAGTTTCAATGAAATATATTCATTTCACAGTGTATTTGCCTAACTCTTGTATTGCTTCTTTTCATTCATCTGTAGTTTCTACAGTCAGTTATAAATGAGACACAAGGCAAAGGAAATCTTAAAACACAGTAAATGTTCTTTTAATGCCCATTCCTACTGCATTAGTTCCTAGGTTTCCTGTCTTAGTTGTACTAATTAACTGAGTGTCCACATTTGTGTTCAGTTAAGAAAAAGTGAAGTTCTCGCTACTGAGAGTAATTTCTGACAGTGTTAAAGAGATTGGTCCTTTTCTTCGGGCAATGTGCTAGGTTAATGAATCTAGCATAGAATAAGATGTTATTTTGTGTTCCATAAAAATGCTTATCTGTTGTGACTTCTTGTGGTACAATGATAAGCATTTGACATACAGTTTTCGCCACTTACAATGCTCATATATTCAGTTTAGCTTGGAAAAATACCGTTGTTTCTATCCCATAGCCTAGGGCCACCACTTCTCTCTCAAAGGCTTAAAGAAACTGACTGAGCATATGCTAAAAGCAATTGCAGTTAGAATTTCCCTCATAGACTTTCTCAAAAACCCAATAAAAAGGAATAGAGAGGCGAGGCTGAGCCTATTACATTTATTGCAGGCACACTGTCTGTTTTCTATTAAGTTTGACAGTATTTATTTTTGAAGCTAGAATTATGTACCTAACTGTGGTTGTAAATATTTCCCCCAAAATATCAAATATGCAAAAACTGAATAATAATGAAAAGGGTGGAAAGTGACACAACTGAAGTTCTTTCCATTGCTACGCCTCAGAAGTTCCACTGAGTGGACAGACACGGATCCTGCCTGTCTCACCATTAAAACTTTCGGTGCTTACATTTGTCTCCAATTTTAGCCAATGGTGGCATATCGATTGTATTGAATTAATATGTTGCCGTTCCAGTAAAATTGTGTCATCAGTTATAAACTGGGACACAATTCACGAGACAATTAATATTTGTATTATTGCCTTTTAAGAATATTCTAGAAAATTCAACGGATATTTTCCTCCACTCAAAATCTAAGATTAGGACATTTTTAGTGTAATAGTAGACCCATCTTCAAAAATTGCCACTTTTAAAACAGTTTTCCCAGATGATGTACCCAAATTCTAGGGTTTGTCCAAAATTAAATGTTTCTTATGACATTTTCTCTTTTGATAGCTCGTCATGTGAAAAAACAAAAAAACAAAAACATGTTATGTTTCTCTAAGTAGAACAAATTTTCCAGCGAATAAAATCTTAGTCCAATGTTCTCAGTAAGAGACTGAACAAGTGATCTTGGTATGTGTAGAACATACAGTTCCCTTACAGTCTAATTTCCTCACAAATGTAGCAATATCTTTACTCAGATTTTTCAGCTTTTCTTCCTTTTTTAAATAATGGACTTGAAACTACCAAGTCAAGACTTTCTTTCTTATGAACTGTTTTTATTGGAATACATGTTTTTAAACTTTGCATTTATTGACCTGGCTAATGATGACTTCTGATATTACCTTTTAGGCAAATGGAATTCATTTAAATTTGGGTTCTGTGAATTTCTGATTTTACAAGAATCTGTTGGCTTCAGAAGGGGAATGAGAACGTCTCCGGATCCTTTTACCCTCTTCAACTGTGGGGCTCAAGCTGCTTTCTGCTGAAGGAGTATCATCAAGTAGTTAACATAAACTATTGGAAAACACCCTTGACTTTGTATGGGCAGAATAATTGCACACAACTGCATTCAGAAATCCTATGGAAAATATAGTACTGTTAACTGGCATTGTTACAGCACAATTTAGCAAGTATGTTAGAACAAATTATCCCCTTTTACTGTAAGCCTTTCTGTTTCGCGCTTTTTAATGAAGGCTTGTGCCACACACTAGAATACTTCTCACCTCATTACTACCCATAAAAAGCAATGATCCATTCAAAGGCTCCTCATGTCTCCCGTGAGCGGTAAAGAGCTTCGCTTCTCACTCCGGCACCGAGGACGGGAAAGCCTCTCCCCCCACCTCCCTCCCCCACCCCCTCCAGCCTTTGAAGTTGATCATTAGGATGTTTACCAGATAAAAGAGCTCAAAAATTTATCTGTGTAATCTCACTCTTGTCGTGTGTTAATGTTCTACCCTCCCTTTACAAACAAAACAAACAAAACAAAACAAAATAAAACCTGAAGACATCTTTGTTCTTGCTTAGAGAATACAGGAATTTGCAAGACTGTTGGTGCAATTTTTCTCCTTCGATAGTCACAAGACACTTTCAAAGAAACTCTAAAAAGGGGAGGAATTTATTGAGTCCCTGAAATAAAAAGTTGGATTCAATAAAAAGGTGGGCAGCGAAGCAAAGTGAAGGGCCAGTTTAGAAGAAGAAATTCAAGATTTTATTTAACCTATTTTTTTCTCTCCTTAAAGTATCATTAAAAAAACGTTATTATCCTTGGGAATACACTCTATATTTGTTGCTGATGCATAGCTTTCACCTAGACTGGAACATAACCCGCCCCCCTCTCCTTTAATTTGAGGGACAATATATAATACTATTTAAGATAGAGTGTGTGTATTATATTCAATAAAATTAAGATGAATGTTTTTTTGGATGGGGTAGTAAGTGGGGAAGGATATATATATATATATATAAAACAGAGCAAATTCAACTACAACATTTTGTACATTTTTTAAAAGCTCCATGTACTAGGAATGAAAAAGCCTATATAGAAGAGAAAGAACTGTCCAAAAATACGCTTTTAACAACATTACAGTATTTCAACCAGCAGGAGAAATAGCTGTTTAACTCTATTACCTCAGAATTTCCAGTTTGGCTCTTAGGTTAATAGTGTGCAACAGAATAACAACGTTTGCAATTCCAGCAAAAGTCCACACCAGGCACTAAAATAATTTGAAAGCAGAGAACTAGCATCTCAATTCTGTAACGTAACAAAACACTGGAATCTGGCACATGTCAGAAATCTACATGATGTTGCAATCCCTCTGTAGGCAAAGTACACACTTCATGTAAACTCTTTGGTGACGTTTCAAACTTTCTTTGTGGTATCTCTGAAAAGTTATCTGATCACCTGATGCCACGCTGTCAAACCCTACCCAACACGTAAGCTGAGCAGTTTCTAAATTAAATTGGTATTCTCCAGGCGCTTTCCCAGAAACACAAGCTCAGGTTGGGTCACACTCACAGACTCCAAGAGGGAAATGTCGGTACTGTACTTTAATAGGTTTGAGGAAGCATGTGCTTGCAGAGCCGAGGCGACCCCGGCAATCATAACTGCACAGCTTTGCTTCATTTGAAAACATAAATCCGTACACACATACTTAGGTAGACCGATACCCATGTCTCTAAAAAAACGTTCAGCTAATAATAAAAGAAAGGATGAACACTGGCACCATGGATGTTGACAGCATTATGCAAACTTTTCAATATTCCCTCGCATGCTCAACTTTAACTTTTGTTTATAAAGTCCACTTAGACATAATTTATAACTTCTGTTAACTTGAGCTGGGTTCTGTAAAGTCTGTCTCAAAGAATCAGCACAGAATGCTGTGAGATGTTACAAATATATCTAGATATCAACCATTGAGCTGGGCAAATTATAACCATTTTGGAAACTCTGGGTTTGTATTTATATACGTAACATATTTGAACTCTGATATTTTAAAATAATGAAGCAAGCCTCCCCCTCCCCTAATCTCGCCTTTTCTAACTTTTACTGTAGTATCTATGAAAGGAATCCAAGAAAAACAAAACAAGAGATTCTGGAGGTTGTCACTATTTAACAAATTGCTAGAGTTCACACTTTGGCAGGTGATTTGGGAGAAAAAAAATACAAAAGTCAAGCTAACCTTCTTGTAAATTACCTGAAATTTGTAATTTCATTCTAGTATAAAGACTTCCATACTTAAAAAAAATGTTATAAAACAGTATGTGTATAGCTATTGGCAGAAATTTGACCTTCTCATCCTCTTGTAGGAGTAGTGAGAAATGTTAATCAATCAAAATTAAGAGAAAAGGGTAAATCCCATTCATTATTTATTCTCCCAGCTTAAATTGCTTTTAGATTAAAGGTAGAGGTTAAAGCTCTTCTTAGTATCCACATTTTAGAATAGCAGAGGAGCAAAACATTTATATCTTCTTTTGTTGCTTTCATTCAGAGGAGAGTTTGTCTTTTTCTCCCCAAAGTAGGTGTGAAGAGCAAGGTTTTCTGAGTGGTGCCCCATTAACAATATTTACAGTAGGCCTTGGTCAGAGTAAAATATTTCTAATTTAAATTGGAAATGGAAGGGTTAAGTGAAAGGTAAATTAATGGAGCTTAAAATAACTTGATAATATTGTAATGAATTAATTATTGAATGTGATAATATGGATGTAAGTTAAGTTTTAATAGAAGAGGGGGACAAATTCCATATCAAAATACAGTTGGATAGACACATGGAGACTTTCTTATGGGGAACATCAGATTCTTAGTCAACTCTGGCTCATAAGAGTTGGAGAAAAGACCTGCTCCTTCAGTCTTCTCTCCAGGAATGCACGACTAGCTCTGTACTCTTGAAGCAGTGTGTTCCCCCTTCCACTCCCAGAACCAGTCTCATTATATACCCTCAGATATCTGCTGGCCAAACTCCCTTCCTCTGAGGTCTAGATTCCAGCTCTGCCTCCGCTGAAAGCTTCTAGATTCTACGTACCCCAATCTCTTCCCTTGGTTCTGCCAGTTTTGGAGTCAGGGTTTCTTGAAGTTACAATTAGTTGTTGCCTAATGCATGTGAAGCAAATTCCAAAACTCTGTAATCATAGATAGTATAGTTTCCATTTCCTTATGGACCAGGTCTGATATCCCCTCTTTGCTCAGGTTAGATTTTTTAACTTCCTCAAACTACTTATGGTTCTATTCCTGATTTCCCAGTTCAGTTTTCACTGCTAGAAATTTTTTTCTGTACCTGTCCTCCCTCTGTCCTTCCCTCATTCCTTACATCTCAGTTCGTGCCCAGGTAACTTCCCTTTGAAACGTTGACAGAGTCAAATCAGACTGACTCCCCAAAGTTTCCAGTTGCTCAACCACCCCTTTTCAAAACAGCCAATAGGGATGCAGAGGAAATGACCCAAGTCCAAATTGGGCCAACTGCATCCTGCCCCCTGTGCAACCAAACCCTGACCCTTCCCTTGACCAATCCCACGTTATCCCACCTACTACTTCCAGACCCCCTATAAATCCTTTGTTTTCCTGAAACTCGCTCTCTCTCCCCGCCCTGCTGCTGCGTCGGTGAGTGTGTGTGCGATGGAGCTAGCTTGAATAAAGGCTCTATGTTTTTGCATCGGAGTCGGGGCTCACTGGTGGTCTTTGGGGATCACGAAATCTGGGTGTAACAACGTCACTTCCAAAGGGAAACTCCTCACGGTCCCATGTTTCTAAGACCAATCACATCACCTTCTTGCCCCGTGACCAGCATCCCATCTGCTTCCATACAGTAAGAAGTCAGGGAACATATTTTATTCTTACTCAGTGCCAGACACATTTTAGGCAATCAATAAATATTGGTTATTGATTAAATTAGCTTCTTAAAATAAATTGGGTAAAGATCTTCAGCTAAGTGTATAATTTTAGATTTTTATTCTGTTCTCACTTTAGTGATGTCAGGCATCTGGGAAAAGAAGTGTGAGATTCTTTTTTTATTTTTCTTTTTGGTCTTTGTATATAGCTCCCTCATAATCCTCACCAGGGCTTCTTCCAAATCCTGGTGCCAAGTCGCTCTAAAAAAATATATTCTCTAAGTGAAAACTGTGTGCTTGCTGAGCAAATACTGTGTCAAGGAAAATCCTTTAGCTTCTCCTACATAGACATTCAGAGCTGCTACAGCTTTGCTTTTGGACTTGAACTTTCCATCTGACTGCTGTTTGTTTATTTGCTATTTCAGGGATCCTGGTTCCTACATTTTTTTCTAGAGACATGTTAGCATGAAGAAGAAATACTTTTACCTCAGTTGCAGCACTTCTTTGTGGTCACTGGCCACCTCTGAAGACAGCTTTCTGCTGTTACAGAAGAGTCTCAGTAAAAATATTTACAAAGTTGTTGCTATTTCTACATTAATGAGGATAGCCAAGAAAATTTCTTCGTGGCTCAAGAAAAATAGTGATTCTATGACTATGGCCAGTACTGCTTTCACAATGAAAGGAATTTTAGAGATAAAATAGGCAGATTTAGGGAGTTTTAGGAATAAAGAGGGTCCATGGGGGAGGAAAGCATAGGTGAGGACTTGGAGCTGCCAAAAGACACACGTTCCCACAGGATAAGGGGCAAGGAAGATATCTATTCACAGAAGATAGGGAAAAGCCACAGGGTATGGAGAGAAAGAGGAAACAAACTTCACAGAGGATAGAGGAATGCTGAAAATAGGAGAAAGAGGAAAACAGATTTTCATAGGAGATTTTCTATGACGAAAGGGGGAGAGAAAGCAGGGGAAGGAGGGTGTGAGGGTGAGAGAGGAGGCCAACACTTAGGATTTGGGCTTTGAAGCTAATGTAGTGACAAATAAGAAGGGAGCAACAAGAAACAAAGAACTGCAGCCTTTATAAATCCTAGGAAAAAGGAGCTTAGTGGGTTACCCCATGGGTCCCCTCCCTACATGGGAGTCTGTACTTGTTTCCAATAAATTTCCACCCTTGTCATTTACCACCCTTTGTCTGTGGCTTCATTCTTCGAATCCATCTGGACAAGAACCCGGGAAAGAAATCACCCTTGCATTCTGCTCAGGAAAAATCACCTGACTCAACATGAAGCTGCAAAATAAAATAATTTTGTTTATGTAGCACCCTTTTTTTTTTCGTCCCCCACAACACTAGCAGTACACCCAAGGGCATTGTGGCCTTGAGCTGTTGCCTTGAGAAGCTATGACTGTTCTCCCAGGTAGTAGCTGCCCAAGTAATAGTAGTTCCCCCAAATCCCAAGTAACTTACCTATTTTTGGCCTCATCTTCTCTCAGGAAAACTAAATGAAAAATGAATGCATTCTAATGAATTAGTGGGTGCTGAGGACTAAGGAAATGAAATTGAACTAGAATTTTCTAATGTCAGCATTCTGAAACGGTGCCTTTGAATGCAGTGTGATTCTTTCAGTAGCAAGTAGCAGACCTTAAACATCTCATTTCCTTGATTAGAGGACTGTGTGTAACAGATAGCAGAGAATTTGCAGTACATTTGAACATGATGGCGATCAGATATAGCTTCAAAGTCTCAGATGTAATTTGCATTGCCTCAACCCAAAGGAGAAGTCTGATGATTTTTTAAAACTGTTTTTGTTTGTTGTTGATTTTAGGTATATGGGGCCTGAGGCCTCTGGAGCTGATGCAAATCTCTGCTTACTTTGTTTTGAATAAAGCTACCCAGAAAAAGAATCTTGAGAGAATTATGAGTACTGGTTCTCTAATGGGTCCCTGCCTTAGACTCCACCAGTCTGCTTAGGCAGAAAGGAATATGTTTTCATAATAGTAGCTGATCTGCTACTATTTGCCAGGTAATTCACATATATTCTCAAGTAACCCTGACAGCATTGTCAACTAAGCATTTTATCCTCTGAAGCTGAGGATTAGACTGGCAAAATAATTTCCCAGAGGTAACATAGTTACTTAAGAAGCTTGACGGGAATTTAGATCCAAAAGCTTTTCCTCCAGGTCTTTGACCCTCTTGCTCTTTCTCCATTATGTCACGTTGTCTTTTTGTTTTTCAGCTGTATAGTTTGATTCACAGCTAAATACATGACTCATTTGTCATCATCTTTTAACTTAGCTTTCTAACAGTGTTCAAGATCACTTTTTTAAAATTTCGGCCAAACTCGGATCTACAAATTCAGGTATCTTGCTTACATTCTTGAAGCGGGGGCGTTGGTCATTTTATAGGCCAGGATGTTTTATACTATAAACTAGAGGCCTGGTGCATGAAATTTATGCACATGAGGGGGGTGTCCCTCAACCCGGCCTGCACCTTCTCCAATCTGGGACCCCCTCGGGGAATGTCCTGTGGGACTGGGCCTAAACCAACTGTCATACATTCCTCTCACAGTCCGGGACTGCTGGCTCCTAACCACTTGCCTGCCTGCCTGCCCGATTGCCCCTAACTGCTTCTGCCTGCCAGCCTGATTGCCCCCTAGCTGCTCCCCTGCTAGCATGATTACCTACAACTGCCCTCCCCTGCTGTGACCCATCTCCTCTGCAGGGATCTGCCTCCTCCGTGCCACACAGAGCTGTGGGACCCCCAGGCCTCCCTGCACAGAGCAGCCACCAGGCCCTGCCTCTGCTGTGTGCATGGCCATCTTGTGGAGGCCATCTTGTGATGATATCACGTGAGGACATGACATCACCTAGGCTTTTATTATATAGAATAAATTTTGTTCTGAATGGTTTCAAGGAGAATAAACAGTCTATTTGCCTGCTACTTTTATTTTGACCATTGTAACCTGTTATAGAAACAAAGAAACTGAAAATCTTTAAACCTTTATAAAATGTAAACTCTCGCCCTAACCAGTTTGGCTCAGTGGATAGAGCATCAGCCTGAGGACTGAAGGGTCCCAGGTTCAATTCCAGTGAAGGGCATGTACCTTGGGTGCAGGCACATCCCCAGTGGGGGGTGTGCAGGAGGCAGCTGATTGATGTTTCTCTCTCATTGATGTTTCTGGCTCTCTATCCCCTTCCCTTCTTCTCTGTGAAAAATCAATAAAATGTATTAAAAAATGTAAACTCTCTATTGTTCTTCTGTGGTGGGTACTCGATGTTTATAAGGTTTATTAGTTGGCTCTAAAAGCATTTGCCAAATTCAGAACTTATTTGCTAAGTGGTATATTCTTAGATGGAATTAAACGTTCTCTTCTGGGAATTCAGTAATCTTTTCCTTAGGCAAAAATTTATGCTCATGAAGCTATGACAAAATGCCAAGGATTCAAGCCCCTGGTGGACTGTGAACAGGAGGTAGTTGTGTGCTGGAGCCAGTTCACACTGGCTTACGAGAGTAGGTTGCTAAATATTGAGGAATTTTGTGAGCAGGTTAACCATAGCCATTATAAAAAATTGGATTACATCAACTTACAATTAAATAAAATATTAACAACGAAGGTAATAAATACTCAACATTCATTGCTTCCTGATTGTTACTGCATTATACCATCATCTATGCTGAATACAATTTGTGTCTACTATATTATATACGATACGATATTGTGTACGATACTGTGAAAATGCCATGTGAGTGTGCCATTGTGTATTTCAGTGGTTCTCAACCTGTGGGTTGTGACCCCTTTGGTGGTCAAATGACCCTTTCACAGGGGTCGTCTAAGACCATCCTGCATATCAGACATTTACATTATATTATGATTCATAGCAACATTACAGTTATGAAGTAGCAACGAAAATAATTTTATGTTTGGGTCACAACATGAGGAACTGAATTTACAGGGCCAGAAGGTTGAGAACCACTGATGTGTTTCTTCCCAACTCCACTCACCTTCAGGGATAGATGTTAGTAGCTTGAGTTCTGTCATAGTGGAAGCACAACCACAGAAATTGGCAAATGCTAAGAATTGAGGCTTTATTTATTTATTTATTTACTTACTTACTTACTTACTGATGTCAGGACTTTAAAAAATGATGGAGATGATGTTAATCCTGTAGGTCAAATTTAAAAGTGTGTTATAATCTGTAGCTTTTACATTGTGACTAGTGCAAAATTGAATGATCTATCCTTCTAGTATTTGCAAACTGTTATGAGATTCAGTAAAGGAAATACTCATGTCATTGATAATGAATGAAATCACAACATATTTCTTCAGTGTTTTTCCTTTCATATCATTTGTTAAAGTAAATGAAAATATTAACCAAAGGAGAAAAACCAAGATGGTGGCATAGGTAAACACCTGGAATTGCTGCCTCACACAACCCCTTCAAAACCTCAACGAAAAGAAAAAACAGACACCACCCAGACCCACAGGAAGGCTGGCTGAGTGAAAATTCTGCAACTAGAAAGAGACTGAGACTCAGAGGAGCTGCGGAAGTAAAGAGCAGAGGTATAGAGGTGCAGAAAGGTCTGGCAACAGAGGATGCGGTTCTCTTTTTCAATCCAGAGGGAGTCACAAGCTCCTGACAGCTCTGAACTCCAGTTCCAGGCGAGTTTCTGGGGATCCAGATGCATACGGGGAGAAGCTGGACTGTCTGACACCGGGAGGAAATGCAGAGTAGTTTTCTCTTGGCAGTGCCGAGGAACACTGAGACCCGTTGCCTCTTAGGGCAGGGCTGAGGTTCAGCCATAGCTGTTTGCTCTGCCCTGTTGATTCCCAAGACCCTGCCCTACCCAAGCTGCATGCAGGGACTTTTGCATATAAAAGGCTGGATAGCCTCAGGCAAAAGCTAAAATAGCATCTCCTTAGAAATCCAAGAGCCAGTATACCCAGCAGTTAGAGCAGGACCACCCAGATTACAACTCCTCAGATCCAAAAGGGACATACTCAGGGGATAGACTCAGTGAGCACCAAAGCCCCACTGAAGCACATCTTGCCCCATAAGGGTGTCTCGAGCATAGAAGTTCTCCCACCATAGACATAGCTGATTCTCACAGCCAAGTGGCCTGGAGGTCAATTCTTCCCAGTGATACCAACCACAATCAAGGCTTAGCTACAACAAGACTGTGCACAAAGCCTACAAAGCAGTGCACCAACAGTGTCCACTTCAGATAATTGGGGAGGCTGAGCCACTGGGCCCTATAGGACACCTAGCACAGAAAGCCACTCTATCAACACAGGGAAGCGGCCAACATTCAGAGACAAAGAAACAGGTCACAAATGGTAGAAATGGAGGAAAGCAAATGACTGGATATAGAGTTCAAAACCATGGTTATAAGGTTTTTCAAGAATTTTCTAGAGACCGCTGATAAATTTAGTGAGACCCTCAAGGATATGAAAAAGCACCAGCTAGAAATTAAGCATACACTGACTGAAATAAAGAATAATATACAGAGATCCAACAGCAGATGAGAGGATCACATGAATCAAGTCAAAGATTTGAAATACGAAGAAACAAAAAACACCCAACCGGAAAAGCAAAAAGAAAAAAGAGTCCAAAAATATGAAGATAGTGTAAGGAGCCTCTGGGACAACTTCAGGCTTACCAACATCAGAATTATAGGGGTGCCAGAAGAAGAGAGAGAGCAAGATATTGAAAACCTGAAGAAATAATGACAGAAAACTTCCCCTACCTGGGGAAAAAAATAGACTTCCAAGTCCAGGAAGCACAGAGAATTCCAAACAAAAGGAATCCAAGGAGGACCACACCAAGATACATCATAATTAAAATGTCAAGAGCAAAAGACAAAGAGAGAATCTTAAAAGCAGCAAGAGAAAAGCAGTCAGTTACCTACAAGGGGACACCCATACAAATGTCAGCTGATTTCTCAACAGAAACCATGCAGGCCAGAAGGGAGTGGCAAGAAATATTCAAAGTGATGAATAGCAAGAACCTACAACCAAGATTACTTTACCCAGCAAAGCTATCATTCAGAATTGAAGGTCAGATAAAGAACTTCACAGACAACAAAAAGCTAAAAGAATTCATCACCACCCAACCAGTATTATCTGAAATGCTGAAAGGTATCCTTTGAGAAGAGGAAAAAGAAGAAAAAGTAAAGATAAAAATTATGAACAACAAATACATATCTATGAACAAGTGAACCTAAAAATCAAGTGAATAAAAAAAGGGGGAAAAGGGTGTTGGGGGTGCAAGAAGAGATTGGACAAAAATCATACACCTATTGATGAGGATAGTGGGGGGGGGGCGTAAGGGCAGAGGGTGGTGTGGGAACTGGGAGGAGGGGAGCTATGGGGGGAAAAAGAGGAACAACTGTAATAATATGAACAATAAATATTTTTTTAAAAATATTAACCAGAGTTCATGTTGGAATTATATTTATTCATCAGTTGTAACCAGAGATTGATTATGGATTTAAGAGTTTGGCAAAAAGTCAACAAAAGCCTTCTTTGAGAATAAATTGACTATATAAAATTGAAAAAAAAGAATTTTAGATATTATTACCAGTTCTAATCTGTATGCCACACATTCTTTATATCAGTAAAATTTATAATAAACAATAAACACATGCACTTTTTTTCTTCTCCGGAGCCTGTTGTTGAATATGTACCAGCATACCACTCACATATACGCCTTATTTAGATTCCAACTTATTCTCTGTGAAATGTAATATTATCATCTGCCTTTATAAGGCTGAAGACTGTCCTTTGACCCTTTCAATGAAAGTTACAACAGAAAAGAAAGAAAGCAAAGCATATTTTTAAAAATTATTTTTTTAGATATTTACTGTGAAGGGGAATTGTAAAATGACATCTGAGTCATTATTTTTGAAATATTTCTAACTTGTTCATGTACTCAGAGCCTCTGCTATTTTAAACATTGTAAGTTTCTAATGATGGATGGTTTAAAGGGCCCAAACTGTTTAAGATTTCAGCTTCCAAGAGTTCCTATGATGATTTGCCCAAGGATTAATAAGGTATTTTCTGCCCAGCTGGCATGGGTCAGTGATTGAATATCTACCTGTGAACCAGGAAGCTGCTGATTGGATTCTTGGTCAGGGCACATGCCTGGGTTGCATGCTTAATCCCCAGTAGGGGGCATGCAGGAAGCAACCAATCAATGATTCTCTCTCATCATTGATGTTTCTATCTCTCTCCCCTTCTCCCTTCATCTCTGAAATCAATAAAAAAAATTTTTTTAAATAAAGTATATTCTGTAGAAACTGTTAGACCACATATTTCCAAGACAGACTGTGTGTGTGTATGTGTGTGTGTGTATAAGCACCCACAAGTGTGGAGAATCCTCACAAGAGTCTGATATTTTTTCTGGCTACTTGTGAAGTATCTTAACGTATTTGTTACATAGGGAGAGAAATTTAAAATGATAGTCTCTATTTGTTTAAAGCAAAAGAGGCTTGGTGCTCATCATGTGGTCAGTAAGGCAAACCCACCTCTATTTGGTTTTATGACTCTAAAATTCTTATAATTGTCCTAAGACCCGAGTAGTTAGCAAGTCTTTGTTTTCCTGACGGAATTGTTCTCTCAAGCTTAAAGTTTAAATTATCCAACTGTTCTAAAGAGATAATCTAAAGTAATAATCAAAAGAATGAAAAGCACTGTAATCATGAAATTGAACCATTTTGCCTAGTAAGATGTTTGGTATGAGAGATCCACCAGCAAAATACATTTAAAGAAAAATTAAGTTATGTGCTACTATAATATTCAGGAGATATTTCAATGTAGTTCCACAAAAGTTTCCTGCTATGAGAATATATCTGTGAATAAAATCTGTTTTTAAAAATTTTTTTCACCTTAAGCTTCAAAAGCAGTATTAATTTTTGCTAGAAAATAGATTTCACTTTACTTTGAATCATTATTCAGTATATGTTCGTTTTCTGCTTTCTTTGGAGGAAGTCTCTTATCTGAAACCTGGTCAGTTTTAAACTGAGGTTGGAAACTAAAATGTATTTCTTCCAAGGAGCATTTGCATCTCTCCTTTCATTGATTTGGTTTTAAAAAGTGACAAATTTCTTTCTTTTCCAGTGATCTAAGTTACATATTTGTTTATATTCCAATTATTCTACCCTTAAACTGCTGAGATCTGTGACATATGAACTGAAGTCATCCTTTTATTTTCTAAGCAAAATATGAAACTTACCTGTTTGCTTTCTCTTATAACAATGGTGGTAGGTCCAAAATAAGCCAGAATGCTTACCTTGTAGGGAAACGTTATTTATGACTCTACTGAATTTATCTTAGATAGGTTTTGAATGTTATATGATTATCTGTATCTCTCAAGTTAGACCTCATTTTTCATGGACTCAGAGAATTCCAGGATTAGAAGACATCGAACAGACTAACAAACCTAAACAAGTCTTTCTTTAATAAAGGAGCTGGGATCTAACGATCGTAAGTGATTTGCCAACATCATCGTACAAGTAACTTGGGGCAGGGCGGAGAACAGAATGCAGATTTTCTAGCTTCCATTGCTTTGCTATTTCTGGGCTCTCTAGGGCCTCTTTAGAGGCTTAAATCATCTTATTTGTGGTTACTTCTTACAAATTAAATGCAAATCAGGAAATTTCAGTATTTTTAATATTTATTTGATTGCCTCAGCTATTGGATTATTAGAACCTGTTCCGTAATCAAAAAGTGCAGGGTAGATTAGATTATAATTTGTGGCACTGATTACTGACTTTCTGAGCCCAAATTAACCTCTGGTGGGAAGAACAGAAATGATTGCAATTTTCCCTGGGCTGAATTCAATTTGTACATTATAAATTCCTAAAGTAAAGAGGAATTTTATTGCAATTCAGTTTCTCTCCATCTCTCTTCCTCCCTTTCTTTTTATTTCACTTGAATAAAACACTCAGCTGTCAAAGCATTCAATCCTTGAATGATAAGCCCATCAGAGTTGATGGCCTCAGAAAGTCTCTGAAAATATTAGGAAAATACCTTGGAGATAATCTGGTCTCTATCTTTCACTTACTAAGATCCAGAGAGGTGAACTGGCTTATCAAGACCACAGATAAGGCTAGAGTCAGGGCTAGAACTGGGATTCCTACCTCATAATCCACTTTTCGTTCCACTACTTCATGCTATAAAAAGGTAGTTAACATGTACTTCTTTTGTCCTAGGCAAGAAGTAGAAATAAAGAAAACGAACAATGACTGGTGCATACTCTAGGCATTCTTGTTTGAATTCATTAAGAAACATATATGCAGAAATCTGAGTTCATTTATACACATGGATGCAAATATGGAAAAGTTTTGACTTTCATTCACTGAACCATTTATATGGCATTTTTTGATTACCACAGTAAGAGCTTAATGAGGTCCTCCCATAATTGTAACTGGTACTACGAAAAAAGTTCAGCCTAGAAAACATCTGTTATTAAGTTGGGTTATGATTTCATAACAAAGAAAGTTTGATTATTCATTTATATCTCATCTTGCTCCAAAAATTTTGAAGCAACTACACTGCAGTAGACCCTTGAAGAGCGCCCACCGACCACCTCACAGTCGGAAACTTAGACGCTATGGTCAGCATTTCTCATCAGCAGATTCCACCAACCACAGATGAAAACAGGATCTGCAGTTGGGAATCTGCGGCTGGGAAACCGTGGTTAGTAAACTGCCCTTCTGGAAAGCGAAAATACTGTTCTCCATCCTGGTTGTTTTGAGTCTATGGGATTGTGAACCCGCCGATACCAAGGGCTGGAGGTATTGAAAAAAAATCTACCTGTAAGTGGGCTCCGCAGTTCAAACCCATGTTGTTGGACGGTGACCTGTCTGTGCACCAAAGGAACAGGATTAGGTGTGTCCTTCTCAGGGTCACTGTGGCAGAGGCAGTGCTATGTGCTCACTTGTTTCCTTTAACTCCTGGGCGCCCAGCTGAGGCGCCTCTCCCAGCCTTCCCTGCCTGCAGATGGGCCCAGGGTTCTGAGCGCTGATCAATGGGCTGCAGGTGGAAGCAATACCCACTTTCAGGCCCAGCACCTAACCCGTCTTGTGATCCCACGCTGCCTCCGCTGGTTTTCCAGATGGATGAAGAGAATGAGGGGTGAACACAAAGATGGTAAAACCACTAAAATGGAAAACAAGGAATCTTCGAATGACAGCATAGAGAAAAATGATCCCCACACGCCCCTCTAACTGCAAATGACCGCGACAAAGGTAGGGAACAAGCTTCTGTTGTTTTATGATATTAGGTTGTTTGCATAATCTGATTGATGTAGCCTATTTAGCCACAGAGGAATTACTTGCTTTGGGTGTTTTTGGATTGAGAAATAATTGCTTAAACCTCAAATAGTTTTCATTAGAAATTTTGTACGTGGTAAAACTTATCTGCTGTGAAAAATCTTGTCTGAAGTTCTCTGTGAATGAATAAATTAACCAAGTCATGAGTTTATGGTATTGGAAAATCAATCTGAAGTTGACATACATGTTTGGAATGGGAAGAGGATGGAGATCATGTGAAAGACACTGGTAAGCAAATGTTTTACTTTATCATGCTTTTAAAATTTGAAAATGCCAGTTTTTCAATGTGACCGTACCATTTTGCATTCATACCAGAAACAGAGGAGTGTATCATTTGTTCAATATTCTTCTTGCCAGCGTTTTTATCATCACCATTTTTAATTTTAGCCATTCTGGCTGGTGTTTAGTAGGATCTCATTGTGATTTTCATTTTCATCGCTCTGATAAATAATGATGTTGAACATCTTTTCACGTGTTTATTAGTGAGTCACAATCTTTTCCGGTGAGTTGTTGGTTTAAATCTTATTTGTCTTTTTATTTTTCTATGAGTTTTTAAAATTTATTCCGGACACAAGCTCTTTCTCAGATATGTGTCATGCAAATATTTTCTCCTATAGTCTGTGGCTTGTATTTTCATTTCCTTATAATGTCTTCAAAGAGCAAATGTTTTTTTTTGTATTGATTATACCCAGTCTATCAATTTATTTTTTTATGGTTGTTACTGTTGCTTTTTTTTTTTCATTTTTGTTCCCTACAAGAAATATTTACCTAATCTTAAGTGGTAAAGATTGCTCTCATGCTTTCTTTTGGAAGTGTCATAGATTTATATTTTATGTTTAAGTCAATGATCCATTTTGCATTTATTTTTATAAGTGGTTTGTAGCAAAGTTTGTTCCAGCATTATTTATTGAAAAGACTGTTCCCTCCTCATTGAATTACTTTAAGTTTATTATGCTTATATTCTCATTAATACCACACTGTAGCTTTGTGATAGTTCTTGGAATCAGGTAATGCAAGGTGTGCAGTTTCAAAATTGTTTTGTGCATTGCATTTTCTTTGCATATCCATATATATATTTAAGTCAACTTAACTGATTTATATACAAAAGCCTGTTGGAATTTTAATTGATATCATGATGAATCTATTGATTAACTTATAGAGGATTGATTTCTTCACATATTGAATTTTTTAATTTGTAAATATAGTATATTTCCACATTTATTTAATTTCTCTCAACAATGTTTTGAAATTATCAGTGTATAGATTTTGCACTTATTAGTTAAATGTATCCCTAAATATTTTATGGTCTTGATGCTGAATGTGACTTTATAATTGAAATGTTCAGTTGTTAGATGCTGATATATAGACATGCAGTAGATTTTTGTATGTTATCTTTTATTTTGTGACTTTGCTAGTGTTACTTGTTGCTAGTCATGTTTTTTGTAGATTCCTTAGGATTTTCTACCTTGACAATCGTGTCTGGAAGTAAGGATGCAATTATTTCCATTTGTATCTTATTTATTTTACCTAATTGTACTGGCTAACTTCCTCAGCACAATATTTATTAGACGTTCTGAGATTAGACATCTTTTTCTTGATCCCAGTATTAACTGGGGAAGAATTTTCTCTTTTAGAATGAAATATAGTGTTCGATGTAGAATTTTTGTTGATGCTCGTTAACAAATTGGGAAAGTTTCCTTTTATTTACACTCTCCTGGGAATTTCTATTATGCATTGACTTTGAATTTTGTCAAATAACTTTTCTCCATTTACTAAGGTAATAAAATTTTTTCGTAGCCTGTTAATACAACTTACAGTTATTGATTTTTTAATGTTGAAACAAGCCTCATATTTCTGAGATGAACCCTACTTGTCATATTTTTTAATGTATTTCTGGAACTTGAACTGATTTGCTAAAATGTTGTATAGAATTTTGCATCTATATTAGTGAGAGATGTTGGTCTTTAATTTTCTTTTTTGTACAGTTTTTGTCTGGCTTTAATATCAATATAATGGTTGAATCTTTAATTTTTGTGAGAATTTGTGTATAGTTATTATTTTTTCCTTAAATTCTAAGTAGAATTCACTAGTGAGGTAATCTCACCTCCTTCTCCTTCTCATAGCACATTTTCTAGTGAGCTTTGGTAATTTATGTCTTTCATGAAAACCATATGTCATTTTATTTACTTATTTACTTGTTTGTCTTCTTTATTAGATTTTTATAGACTCTTTGAGGAAAGGGACCCTGCCTTCTATTTTTAAGACTTCAGATCTTGGTGTACTGTCAGGCACATAATAAATATTCAATAAATATTTCTGAAGTAAATGAAGAGGTGGATGAATTGGTGTGTGGGGGGGGCATAAGGAGTTTCATAGGAGAAAACCAGAGGTACATCCAGTGAGATTAAGACGAAAGAGAAATAGGCTCACAAAGAAAGAACTCAGGCATAGTGAAGAGGAGACAATCAGAAATGGCAGAGCATGCATCGTAGAGTATGGAAGCAGAAGTTAAAGCTGGATTAAGATAAACCAGAAATAAACCTGGGGGTTTACTGAACTGAGGAGTTTGGATATTGGTCTGTGAACTTCGGGAAGCCATTGGAGGTTTTAGAGAAGGAGAGTACCAAGAATTGTTCTGTGTTTGAAAAGATGCTTCTGGTGGTAAATGTGGAACTGATTAGAGGACAGAGACGAGGCAATGAAGGCGTTTAAGAGGCTGTTGCAGTGCCCCTTCAGGGAATAATAATGGGGCTCAAATTAGCCATGCTCTGCGCATAAGGAAAAATGATTTTATTTTGAAAGTAAGATTCTGAAGATTTTTTTCATCTGAATGGGTGGTGAAGTGAAGAAATGAAAAATAATCCTGTGTTTGGGAGGACGGCAATGCCAATAACTAGGATGCAGTTACCAGTGAAAGGGCAGGTTTGCTACAGAGGGGAGCTTAACCACAATGAAATAAAGGGTTCTGGGACTCAGGAGAGTTGATGATTTTGGAGCCCACACGAGCAGTTGTAAAAGTCAAAGCCACTGAAATAAATGAGAAAAGTGGATGGGAAGAAGCCCTGGAAATAGGGTCGGGGTGGGGGGAATCCTCCATATTTGTAAAGGAAAAATAAAAAGCAAATGAAGTTCTGGCTGAGGGAAGGAGGGATCCAAGGAAGCACGGAGATGTGATTGCCTTTCACCAAAGTGCTGACTGGGAGATAGTGTGTAGGGGTGACGGAGTCTAGAGCCAGACATTTTCTGCTTTAACATGTGTAGGCTGCATGGCTCTGAGCAAGTTATATAAGTAGAATGAAGGCGATCATATACCCATCTCATAACGCAAAGAATAGATGAGAAACAATACCTTTAAAATGCTTCTCACTTTGTGTGGCATATGCTAAGCAAATATTATCTACTCCTATAAATAGTGGTAAAGGAAGCTTCAAAGAATAAGGGAGAAGGGGGATGTAAGTTTTTTTTTTTAGATTATCTCTCTTTTTTAAAAAAATATAATTTATTGCTTTTTTACAGAGAGGAAGGGAAAGCGATAGAGAGTCAGAAACATCGATGAGAGAGAAACATCGATCAGCCGCCTCCTGCACACCCACTACTGGGGATGTGCCCACAACCAAGGTACATGCCCTTGACCGGAATCGAACCTGGGACCTTGCAGTCCGCAGGCCGATGCTCTATCCACTGAGCCAAACTGATCAGGGCTGGATGTAAGTTTTGTTTCTTTGAAAGGCAAGACAAAGATTACAAACCTGTGGTAACTATTATTAGATAGGGTATATGCATGTGTGCACACACTTGAATAAAAATTCTAAATAGGTTTGATAATTTATATGAAAAGAGATTCCAAAGAAAATATCAAGAAGGCAACGATTTCTTCCAGAAAGATTTATGAAGAAATGCCTCAAAGAAATGAATCAAAGGCAGATACAAGTTAATTTGGTTTCATTTCTTTGTTGAAAATTACTGTGTTATTTTAGCGTATTAGAGTATGTTTTTTTATATTCCTTCAAAACAAGTAAATTAGATTTTGATCATGTTTTGAACTTAAGTCACTTGGCTTATGAAACAAGCCATTAAATCAAGAAAGGCCGGATGTCTGAATTTTAATGTTCAAGTAGAATCTGAAGAATGACCAATTAGCATTTCAATTTACCATTTGATAGTCCACTCACATTAACATTAAAATTTTTTCTGTGGAGTTTGGAAGGGAGGTTGTGAAATATCAGATACATCCTCAAAAGTTTGAGCATGATTTCAAAAAGTGTATTTTAAATATTACTGACAGGAAGTCTGTGTTGGTCAGAATATAGTAGCAATCAGCCAGCATGGTACAGCCCACACACAGTTTCCACACGTGTAAAGGGTATAGATTCCTTTTGAGAGTGAATGCCCATACAGCATCCTTAGCCAGTAGTGAGCTTTAAGCTTTCCCACCTATTTTGTGATCTCTGCAAAGTAAATACAACTGCTTACTTATCTTTCTTTTTTGTTGGAATCTGCATTTATTTTAGTAGAACTACACGACCAACTTTCCTCCAAGTCATCAGCAGAATTGAAATTCCTAGTTCATTCTTCTGGATAAAAAAAGGGATATAAAGATATAAACAAAAGTTGGCTTTACTTTCTTTGCTAACTCACCAAGGCACAATAGCAGCACCTCCCTTTGATTACTGATGCCGGTCTACTGTGGTCATCGAATATTATACAATAAACTGTTTACATAGCAGCCCTTTTTACAGGTTTTAAATCTTCCCAACCTGCCATTTTCTGAAGCGGAGTCTGCCAGCTGGCAGACAGAGAGGTGCTTGTGTTCTGGTTGATTGAGGTAATTAACAGCCCAAACTGTCAGAAGGTGACAGCAGGCAAAAAGTTCTTGCCCTGAGGTCACAGCTGGACTCTAACAACTTGCTCCTGATTTACCAGGAAAACTAATAATGTAAGGAATATTGGTATTAAATTATGAAATCAAGGGTCAGACTGAAATTCTGGTGTGTACTACACACTCACTGCCAGCAAATTAGCGATAATGTCCTGCAGTTGCCCTGCCCCCTTAAGCCACCTCTGCAAAAGTCAGCACGTGCCTCTTTTGGCAGCAGTGTGTGGATCCTGGTACACATAAAGAAGCCAAGTGGTGACTTTCCCTTAGATTTCTTTCCATAAATGTTCCTTCAGAGAACCGCCAGCAGTTTCTTAAAATCGTAGAGAACACAGGACTTGAGACATAATAGCAACTCATTTTTCTGGAATGTTCACAGCATACCAGCCACTGGAATAAGGGCTTTTTAAACACGGCTTCTTTCTTTTTTTAAAAGACTATATTTTATTGATTTTTCACAGAGAGGAAGAGAAAGGGATAGAAAGCCAGAAACATTGATGAGAGAGAAACATCGATCAGCTGCCTCCTGCATACCCCCCTCCCCCTTGCCTGCAACCAAGGCACATGCCCCCGACCGGAATCGAACCTGCGACCCTTGAGTCCACAGACCGACACTATCCACTGAGCCAAAGCAGTCAGGGCTACACGGTTTCTTTTAATCCCTACAATCATAGTAATATGACAGTACTATTACATTCATTATTTTACAGAAAGGGAAATCAAGAACCAGAAACATGAAGTAACTTCTTAGAATCACAGACCTAGGAGGTGGTAGAGCCAGGATTTGAGCCCACATGGTCTGGCTCCATTGTATTGCCAGGTTATAAATGGCCTTGAAGAATCTGGTGGATCACCAAATGGTTTGCAGCAAGAGTGATGTGTTCACTCTTCCCTCTGCAAGGAGGGGGATGTATTAGAGAGGCATCAGCAGATGTATGGAGATCATTTAGGAGCTTGATGGAACCTGGGTGGTAAATGATAATTCTGGAGTTGATCTAAGTCAGTGGTTCTCAACCTTGGCTGCACATTAGAATCACCTGGGAATCTTTTTAAAATCCTGATGTCTGGGCCTCATCCTCTGGAAATTCTGTTTCTCTGTTATGGGGGTGGGGGCCACAACATTAGTAACAAAGAAACAGAATTTCCGGAGGATGAGGCCCAGACATCAGGATTTAAAAAAGATTCCCAGGTGATTCTAATGTGCAGCCAAGGTTGAGAACCACTGATCTAAGTGATTTTAATAGGGACACACAGAGATGAGATATTAAACAGGTAGGACTTACTTCCCTACTTGGATGTGGAAAAAAAAAAGGATATTGCCTTGAGCAGCTGACTAGATGATGGTACAGTAATTATTGAATGAGTCAACTGTTGATCATTTATAGAAAAAAGCCGGAACATAATTTTTGGTATTTTGATAAAATGTATGGTCTATATGATCATTTGGGCATCATTTGGGAGCCAATGTAGCTTAATTATAACATAATAGCATTTAGTACATAACTCTATTAGGTAATAGCTTATTTGGGCCTGAGATGTTTGATTCAGCAGTGCTACTTAATAATGGGACATATTGGCAATGACCAAACATAGATGTCCACTAGAATTTCACAGCCTGCTGAGCTGTCTCTCACAGTCCTAATCGAAAGCTTTTTTTTTTTTAAAAAAAATATACTTTATTGATTTTTTTTACAGAAAGGAAGGGAGAGGGATAGAGAGTTAGAAACACTGATGAGAGAGAAACATCAATTAGCTGCCTCTTGCACACTCCTCACTGGGAATGTGCCCGCAACCAAGGTGCATACCCTTGACTGGAATCGAACCTGGGACCCTTCAGTCCACAGGCCGATGCTCTATCCACTGAGCCAAACCAGTTAGGGCTCAAAAGCTTTTTGTTTATAATCCCTAATAATACTTTTCCCTGAGGATATCTTGAAAGTTTGTTGGGGGTTATTTTTGCAGAATTAGAATTGCCCACTATTTTGTTAATATGTTATTTAACAAATGTTAAGTTAAATAATATATTAAGCTTTTATATATTCAGCTTTTACAATTAGGCTAGAGAGGCAGTTTTCTATTTAAAAAGCGAGGCGCTTTGAGTCATTATTCACCAGCGCTTGTGAACTATGGCATTTGTTTAGGACATAACTTTCCTGTGAGCATTCATGTCCTTGGGACTCCGTCTAGACTTGTAGTTTTCTCCTTATTAGGCTTCTTGAGAAAATGGAATAGGTAAAGAAGATACCTGTTCAGGTGTGAAATGTGCTTTTGTAAAGAACAGTGATTCTAAATAGTTCTGTAATAAGATTTCTTTACCTTGCTTTTATATTTTTGAGGCATTTCAGGTTTTAAAAAATGTCCACCAAACTTCATTACCAAGTTTGAGCATTTTTTTATATTAGAATTTCTGATAAATGTGAAATAACCAATGTTACCCACTGAGTCAATAAATTTCCACTCTAAATTAAAGGAACATGACCTTTGGGTTAGTCTGTGTAACTTCATTTTAGATAAAAGTAATTATTTCAGTTTAAAATATTAGCAATGGCCCAGGTTATTGTATTCAGTGGTTAGAGTGTCACCTCACACTCTGAAAGGTCAACACTTTGACTAATTCGATTCCTGGTCAAAGGCATATACCTGGATTGTAGGTTCGATCCCAGCCCTGATTGGGGAACACGCAGAAGGCATCCAATCGATGTGTCTCTCACGCGTTGATATTTTTCTCTCCTCCTCTGTCCCTCCCATCCACTCTCTAAAAATCAGTAGAAAAATACCCAATGGTGAAGATTAACCATAACAACAAAAATATATTAATGATAATGCAACAGTTTTTTATTGGTTAGAATTCAATTTGGTTGAAGTTAACAAGGCCCAAAAGTACAGTGGTTTAAAATAGATTTATTTCTATATCCCAAAATAAGGATTCTAGGGCTGGCATGACAGCTCTGCTTCATAGAAGTCTAAGGAAACTATACTCACTACACCATCATTCCTTGGTGTGGTAGGCTGATAATAATCCTCCAAAATATCAAGTCCTAAGAGCTGGAACCTGAAGTGTTAACTTACTTGGGAAAAAAAGTGTCTGCAGATGTGATTGAGTTAAAGATTTAGAGATGGGCATAGTATGTTGGATTTTTCAAGTGGGTTATAAATGCTGTCACATGTATCCTAATAGGTGGAGGCAGATGGAGTTCTGACACACATACAGAGGAGAAGGTGATGCGAAAGGAACGGAGAGGGAGTAATGTGGCCACAAGCTTAGGAATTTCATTCTAGATTTTGAATTCAAGGAATGGACTCTTCGAGAGTCTCTGGAAGGAGCATGACTCTAGACCCTTTGATTTGAGCCCCATGATATTGATTTTGTACTGCTGGACACCAGAACTGTGAGAAAATTAATTTTTGTTGTTTTGAGTTACCAAGTTTGTGGTACTTTGTTATAATTGACACAGGATACCAATTCATTGGGATATGGTATATATCTTTATGGTCAAGATAGGAAAATATATCCTTCAACTTCTAAGCAAAAATGTGTAGAAAGAGAAAGGTATACATTCATTTACTCATAGATTCATCCAACAAATATATATGGAGAGTCTGTTATATGCCTGACATTGTTTGAAATCTTTGTAATATACCACTGAAAATACACCAAAGGCTCTTTTTTTTCCTTCTGGGACCATGTATTCTAGCTGGTGAAGACAAATAAAGATAAAACATAAACCAAGTGAATTATATATTCTGTTAGAAGATGAAAAATCAGTGGAAAAAAAGAACACTTACAGCAGAGTAAGAGGGATTGAAAGGGCTATTCAGAAGCCAAGCAAGTTGCAGTTTTAAATCAATTGGTAATGGCAAAGTTTGCTTCATTAAAAAGGTGGGATTTGAGCAATTACTTGTGAGGGTGAAAGTTAGCCAATAGAACAGATGAGGAAGAGCTCTCTGTGAGGAAGACATTGCCAGAGCATGCGCTTTGAGATGTGACAGAGCCCTATTTGTTTGGGAAACAGCAAAGAGGTCTGTGTGGTGGAGGAGAGTCCAGTGCAAATTGTAGATGAGGTCAGAGAGGCAAGGAGGAGACAGTCAAGTGAGACCTTGCAAGTTATAGTAAGGTCTTTGTTTATTTAAATGTGCAGCAACTGGGAGGTATCAGCTGAGAAGTGACATGATTTAACTATTAAAAGGATCATTCTAGCTCCACTGTTGAGGATAGATGCAGGGGGCAAGGTAGACTCAGAGAGACCTATTATGGAATTATTGTAGTAATCCAGGCGAGATGTAATAGTGGTTCAGATTAGAGTTGTAGCAGTGCAGATGGAGGGAGTTGGTTGATTTCTGGATAGATCTTAAAGACAGAGTCAACAGAATTTCTGACAGATTGAATATGAGGCCTAAGGGGGAAAAGAGAATGAAAGGTGATGACTCTAGGAATTCGAGGTTGACTAGCTAAGAGGCTGACAGTGTTATCAAATAAAGTGAGAATGCTGTAGTGAAGGAAGGTTTTGCTGAGGGAGGGGTGTTGTTAAGGACGGGCCAGGGTTGCAATATTGTCTGAGCTGGTAGACATCTAGATGTCAGGCGGGTACTTGAGTTAGGAAAGATGTCTACGATGGAGATATCCAGTGAAACTTCTGCTTCCAGAATAGCAGACTTGCTTATTTCAGACCAACACTCTTACCAGCAATAACTAAAATCATGAAAAAAATTGTTTGGAGGTGTTGGAAAACTACCAAAGTTGTAAAGATTTGAGAAGATTTCTTCAGATATAATGATCCAGATAGAAGCACGTAGATGCATTAAAGAAAACACACACACACACACACACACACACAAGGGTAAATATCTGAGCATATCATCTTAAAATATATTGTATAAATTGTCTTGTGAATTTGAGGTATATATGATATATCATAATAATTACAGAAGGAAAATGGATTATCATTAGGTCCTTGCAATATCTGGAAAGTGATGAAGTCACTAATTCACATTAGATTTTAATAAGCCAAGCAGGCATGCAGTAATCTCTGTATTAATCACTTAAATCAGTAATGTACCACTGAGAAGAAACAGTGAGATATAAGATGATATAAAATATTTAATTAATCATATAAAAAGTAAGATGTAAAATGAAATGTAAGAGGTAGGATGGAGAAAAAAAGCAAATAGTAAGACACGATTTAAACCTCAATATAGTCCTGGCCAGTTTTCTCAGTGGTTAGAGTGTTGGTCCTTGAACAGAAGCATCATGGGTTTGATTTCCAGTCAGGTCAGGTACCTCAGTTGCAAGCTGATTATACGTCCTGGTTAGGGTGTGTATGTGAGGCAACCAATTCACTGCTCCCTCTCACACTCTCCCCCCACCCCCACCTTTTTTTGTCTCCCACTCCTCTCTTTCCTCCACTCTCCAAAACAAGCAAACAAACAAACAAACAAACAAACAAAACAATGGAAAACATATTCTCGGGTAAGGATTAAAAAAACTCCACAATGAAACCAGCAAACAACAAAACCTTCAACATATCAGGAATTATATGAAATATAAATATAATACACACTAATTAAAAGATAAAGTTTATCAAACTCCTTAAAAAAACCCAATTTTGTGCTGTTTACAATGGATGTAGCTTTAATACAGTATTAAAAACATGTTGAAAGTAAAAGGATGGAAAATCACAGAAGATGCAAACTAATCAAAAGAAATTTGATATATCAAACTAATATGAAAGTTGATTTTAGGCAAGAAACATTACTAGAGATAAAGAAGGACATTTTGTAATGATAAAATGTTTAATCCAGCATGATAACTTAAGAATTTTAAATTTGTATGTACTTACATAGCTTGGAAATTCATAAAGCAAAATTTGACATGATTTAAAGGACAAACAGAATATTCACAATCATATTTGGAAAATTTAATACACATCTCTCAGTAACTGATGGAATAGGAAGAAAAAAATCAATAAAGATATAAACACAATTAACTTACTTGATCTAGTAAGGATATAGCCTTTGCTTGTAGAATACTGCATATAATAACTACAGGATATATATTTTTTCAAGTGTATTTATAACATTTACCCAAATTGACCACACACACAAAAAAAATACAGATTAACCAGAAAATCTTCAACACAGTCCCTAATATAATTCTGAAAAAAATACATGAGTGAAAAAATAAACTAATAGAAATTAGGAAAATATTTTAAGCTCCATAGTAGTAAGGATATAATATATAAATACCTTCTGGGAAGATGAAATAAAAATTTATAGCTCTAAATTTATATAGTAAGGAAAAAGTCTAATAAAATTCTCTCAAGTATCTAAAGAAACTGAAAAGAATTACAAATTAAACACAAAGAATGTTGAAAGTAGGAAATAATAAAAATAACAGTAATCTATGAAATGACTTCTGTTTGAAAAGAACAATAAAATTGATAAATATTTGGAGTGATAAAAGAAAAAAGAGACTTACTAAGGTTGGAATAGAAAAGGGATGATTATTGTAGATTCTATCGGCATCATAATCATCGTAAGAGAACATTACAAACATTTCTATTGCAATAAATTTTAAAATTTGAATGGAATAAGATACCTTCTAGAAGAGCATGCTTACCAAAACTGAAACAATTAAAAAAAAATCTGAATAGTTTAATATGGAAATTGAGTCAATAATTAAAAACTTCTTTACAAAAATATTTCAAAAAATAGATGTCTTTACTGGTGAGTTTTACCAAGCACTTAATAAAGCCATAACACCAATATTAGCACATTCTTGAAACAATAAAATATTGAAAAAATATTGTCCAACCTGTTTTATGAAGCCAGCCTAATTTTGATACCAAAATTCTGACAAGACATCACACACACACACACACACACACATACACACACACACATACACACACTCACACCCCAGAAAATTACAAGTCACTCTCTTATGAACATAGGTACAAAACTCCTTAACAAAATATTTTCAATTAGGCAGACATAACTATGCTTATTTCATTGTTGGGGAAAGTGAAAGTCAGATTAGTTAATAATTACTTGAATTTACATAGCTAGTAAAGCCAGACATAAATTTAGGACTAACCAGTAATAAGTCTGAATACACTATTTCCACAGCCTTTAGGTGCCTTGTAAATATATTTTTTAAATCCTAAAATGAGCCCTTCCCCCGAGCAGTATGAATTAACCTTTCTTTTTGCTCCCCTAGTATTTTATATGTCTGTATTAAAACATTTATCACACTATGTTTAATGATTATTTGTCTATGCTAAGTGTCTTTTCTACACCTTCTCACTCTCCCATATTGTACAAAAAGTTCTTTAGAACCTGTGATTTATCCAGTTCATTTTTGTATCCTGTTTTTGACTCGGAGAACTACTGAAGTAATGTTGTTAAGTAAATTAATAAATGCTTAGGTTAAAAAAAAGGAAAAGAAGATTGTAATGGGACACAAAATGCACTAACCAGGAAAATATTGACAGATCTGAGTAAATTAAAATTAGGAAATTCCATTCACCTAAAAATACAATTAAAAGAGCGCCACAGAAATACCCAGGTGACAAAATCGTCTAGCTTCAATATCTTGGTAGAAATTCGTATTGCTTTAAGATTTGTGCAGCAGGTAAGTCTCAACCCAGCTAAAACATGTAATTAAGTGCAAACGATAGATTCCATTACAAGGATGACATTTTGTTTGCCTGAGATTTTGCATGATTTTGTTTCCTTAGTCTAAAAAGAATAATATAATCATTTCTACTGGGACATCATTACCATTTTAATTTAAGTTAATATGCCTTTAACTTTATTCATACTCCCATTGTCATGATCTCCTCTGTCATTGTGCTTTTATTTCAGAAAAAATATATTAGTTCTTAGTGTAAGAAACATGATTTAGTTATTTCCTTTGTGATAGGAATGTAAAGTATTTATTAAAATCATTAACTATTATGTGCTATAGAGTAATTTATGACTATTCCCTTTACAAAGTTTAAACTTTGCTGTCTTAAAAAATTGTGAGTGGAAGAGTAGTTTCAAAAATTTAGACATCTATTTTAAAATTTTTGATATACTGTAAAAGCTTTATTTGGTTTTAATAAAACTGTTTAATTAGCAATATTTTCCATTTTTTTGTGACTTGGGAAACAGCAAGAAAGCCCATTTATTTATTAAGTTATACCAAGATCTTTCCCATATGTTATTTTGTTAATTATCCAACCAGTCTGACTGTAGGCACTATAACTTAATTGCCAAGATGAAAAATTCGAGGCTCAGAAGATTGAAGTTTCTTGTCCAAAGTCATAAGCTATTAAGTGGAGGAGCATGATTTTAAGTCCATACATGTGTCACCTCAAAGCTGACGAATCTGCTTTTGTCAAGGACCTCCATTTGCCAAAGCTCCTAGGACTTCTCATGATTAACCTTTATTTTGCCATTATCTTCCTTCATCTTTCTCTGTCAGCAGCATTTGGCAGAATGGATCACTCTTTCCTTCTCCTTCTTATGAAAAGTCACTTCCTTTTATTAAATGTTGATTTTTACAGACCAGAACTACAAAATACAAGTAGACATAAGCCCCGGTTAGAAGCTATAAGCCTGGCCTTATAAAACTCTTGCTGCAGCCACTTGAACAGGACAGGAAGAGGCTGTATCCTTAAGATTGGGAAACTCAAGGAGCATTTTGCCTTGTCTTGTCTCCCACCCAATCTCTCTCCAAGTTAAAAAGAGTCATCCATGAGAATTATCAGAATAAGATAGCTCTCCTGCTACCACTGGTAAGTGCCTATCACCAGGAGAGCTTGATTAGACGGCACAGAATCAAAAAACTACATTTTAAGATGAAGAGAAACTGGTACCAAAATATGAATGGGGAGACCGAAGGTGTGATAGGGCAAATGTAAGGAGAGAAAAATTTCCTCTTTTCTATTCATTAGCTTCTGACACCCAGTTCTCTGAGCTGGGGGAGTACTGGCTAGTTCCTGTTCTTCCAATTCCTTACTGTGCCTTCTCTTTTGGTCTTCTTCTTTCCCGTCATCCTAGGACACAAACTGTCTCTTGAAGCTGCCCTGAGGATGATTCTGATAATGAGCCCCTGGAGGGCATTGATATCTTTTTCATTTTTACATTTATTGACTTTTTCTTTGGCTTGTCCTGCTTAGAACACTTACCCTGCCCCCTTTATATTATACTAGAGGCCCGGTGCACAAAAATTTGTGCACTCGAGATGGTTCCCTCAGCCTGGCCTGTGCCCTCTCACAGTCTGGGACCCCTCAGGGGATGTCCACCTACTGACTTAGGCTCGCTCCCCAGGCAATCGGGCCTAAGCTGGCAGTCAGACATCCCTCTGACAGCCCGGGGGTCCTTGGCGGATGTCCACTTGCCAGTGGGGAGCAGGCCTAAGCTGTAGTCAGATATCCTTCACAATGCTGAGGAGGCGGGAGAGGCTCCCACCACCACTGCTGTGCTGGCAGCTGTTAGCCTGGCTTGTGGCTGAGCAGAACTCCCCCTGTGGGAGTGCACTGACCACCAGGGGGCATCTCCTGCATTGAGCGTCTGCCCCTTGGTGGTCAATGTGTGTCATAGTGACCAGTCATTCCCAGTGGTTCTGCTGTTAGGGTCCATTTGCATATTACCCTTTTATTATATAGGATTACGGCTTTCTCATATTCCTTCCAGGTATACTTAGTCTTACCCCCTTCTCTTCATTCTATTTGGACATTTGCTTTCAGATCTTGTCTGCCTCTCATAAAGATCTGTGATACTGATGCCAAGATGGTCTGACCTGATCTTCTTTCAGCGAATATTGAGCCACAGCGTCTACACAGACTTGTGTCCCCCTGTGATTCGTGGCTATCAGGCCTTTTTGAGCTATTTCTTCTCATCCCCACCACTGTGATCCTCATTACTGGAGGATCTGGCAGAGCATTGCTATCTAACTTCTCTGCCATTGCTTCCTTTTCTGCACCTGAGTTGAATGACTTATTGATCATCATTGTTGTTGGTGCATTCTCTTACTGGTGTTCTCTCTCAGCTCCAAGTAGGCATCATGCTAATCTTTATCAGAATTAGAGATCTATTTATTGTAGTTTGAGGTCATCCTCTCCTCAATACCATTTTTGATGTTGAGCTTCTTCACATTGCCAAAATCATTTCCCCATACTCCTCCCTCACAATGCTGCTGAGCGTATTGTGCAGAAAGGCAGGATAGATCCAAACATTTTAAAAACCAAGGGAGGCTACAAGGTGCAGCTCCTGGAAGATGCATCTCTAGTGGCCTGGTTATATTTGCCTTGGATAGCACACATTGGGCAAACCTCTCAACCAGGTACACACCATCCTGTAGGTTAGGAGGCACATAAAAGAGACCTCGGTATCATTCTGATGGCATTCCAGTGTCACTTTATTCTTGCCTATGGTGCACCTGAGACATGTTGCTGAGGGGAATCCCAGATGGGCTGGTCACCGATGTCAAAGAAAAGTAGCAATCCAACAAATCTTACTGCCCCCCAGTTCTAGCCCTTTACATTATTAGCTCAAGGCAATAATGAGTTTTAAAGAAATCAGAGAATTTCTCAATTCAGATTCTCATATGCCATCATACTTATAAACATGGTCATTTTCTGTGAGAAGTTTAAGTCTGTGACCCAGAAGTACACTGTGCTAGATGCCTTCCTTCAACACTATACTTGGATATTGTCTACTTTTCCCATCTTACTGTTCTTGAAGTTGATACCCAAGTGGCTCGACCTCAGCTAACCATCTCTCATGGAGAGCCTTTTACTTCCTGATATACATCTTGAACTCCAGTGTCTTATTTGTTCATCATTTCTTAACACCTAGCACAGAGCTTATTTTGCACTCAGGAAATGTTTGTAGGATAAATAAAAGATTTAATGGATGCATGCCTTTCATAGTCAGCTTGTATGGAACATGTATAGGTTTAAGTCACAACTGCGCTGAAATAATTTCAACAATACTTTACTAATAATAACTATTATTTCTACAAATGACAGCAATGTTTACCCAATCACCCACACAAAAATAGGGACTTCCCATTTCTGGTCTTGTAGGAAAAGAAGTTGGAGATTGTCACTCCATTCTAATGAGTAAATAACTCATGAGACTGAAAAATTAACTCTGCTAGGATCCAAAGGATAGATGAGTGTTCAAGGAAAACCAGGGCTTCAAGATTAGAAAGACAGACAGGGAAATACAGGGCGTCACAGATTACTGGAGCAGAGACTTATGTGTGGCAATTGCCATGGGAACCAGGTATTATCAGAGCCTATTCAGACTTTCTATTTTTGTTTCTTGTGTGAGTTTTGGCATTTTGTGTCTTTCAAGGAAATGGTCCATTTCATCTAGGTTATAACTTTGTGGGCACATAGTTATTCATAGTATTATTTGATTGTCTGTTTAACGTTCAAGGAGTCTTAGTGATGTTCATTCTTTCATTTACCATATTAGTATAGTTTGTGGATATAAGATTATAATCAAGGTTAATCACATGAATAAATGATTGAGTGAATAAATGAAAATTAACTTTGAAAATATTTTTCACATGTGTTTTACCTCTCTTTTCCTGCTGGCACTTTCTTCATTTCAGGATTTAACCATTAAAAATGGACCTTGTGACAGAGAGGGTTGGGGGGGAGGGTAACAGATCAACCAAAGAACTTTTGTGCATGCATTTAAGCATAACCAATGGACACAAAACACTGCGGGGTAGGGGAGGCTGGGGGAAGGGCAGGGGAAAAAAGAGATATATGTACTAATCTTTGTAATACTTTATGTAATAAAAAAAATGGAAAATGAAAAAAAAAAAGTGGACCTTGTAATGGTGCCTAAAAAAAACTCCTTTGAATATGAGGTCTCTTCTCTTTTACACACACACACACACACACACACACACACACACACACACACACATGTTCCTGAAGACAATTAGACTAGACTTTAACACTGCTATCCCTATTTGCTTTTTTGACTAACACTTTCTAGCCATTTTCTTGAAGGTGTTGATCAAGGAAAGCTCTCCTTTCCCTCTTCCATTAATTCAGAGTATATTTATTTATCTCATCCATAAAAAATGCTTCCTGACTGCTCTAGCTCTGATATTTGAAATTTATCAGCTGACTTTCTTCAGCATTTGTTGTGTGTACCTCAGATTTGATCATAAATGAATATATAACATGCAGTATAACTGCAACTGGATTATGGATCTCTTGGGAAAAGAGGGAACATTCTATACTCCTACAGAATACAATCCTGAATATGTACTACTATTTGTAATACTTTAAACAAAAAATATAAAATAAAAAAATTAAAAAATAATACAATTCTGAATTGAACATAATAACTACTCAGAATACTTAGTGGTTGATTTAATGATATTTGTTTAGAATTGCTATTGTCATTTTCATGAAACTATTATTAGACACAAATACAATTGGGTGCTCACACACTAAATCTTCCATCTTATTTCAATAGGACTTTGTGGATCTCTACATTTTGGTTTAAGATATTCTTTTGTGTTCATCTTCATGTTTCTATATGTATTTTTTTATTAGAATCTTAATATGTTAAGATCTTAAGATGTAAGGCTATAGAACAAAAAAGTTAAGTACTTGTGTTATGGGCACAGATTAGCCTGGTTTAGAATGATCTCTGGATCTCTTTCCAACTGGATAACCTCAAGCAAGTTACAGAATTTCAAAGCTTCAGGTTCCTCATCTATAAAATAGAGACAGTACATTCTTATTTCATAGACTATTGGGAGGATTAAAAGACGTGAAGTATATGTCAACTTGAAAAAAAAGAACTGTCACCAGTGAATTGTACATAATGTCATTCTTTTCATTTTAATTTTTTAAATTTAAATTTTGTTTTTAATTTAATTTTATTAATAGCAAAAAACTGGATCATTTAAAATATTTAGCTTAGCTCCTGACAGAGAACAAAGTGTTTGATATATATTTATTTTTACTATAAAAACAATTTCAGGATCAAGCCCACACTTCTCATTTTATTTCTAAGAAAAATGAGACCTAGTGAGGTCAAATGAATTGCCCAAGACCACTGGTTAATGAGAGAAATGTCCTGGAAAAAAATCCAGGTCTCCTGACACTAGATCTAATGTGTCTTCTAATTCCCATATGACGCTGCAGTCTGACTAGCTTCTGAGGGTTCCCCAAGGACCTTAGTTAGTATGTTCTGCTTTATGTTATGTTAGACATGTGTTCTGGGAGAGTTTCATATCTAATATTTTGAAATTAAAAGAATAAAAACAAAAATATTTATTTTATCATACGCATTTTCTTTATTTTTCAAAAGGATCTATAAGATATTCTTTTTTTATGGCTAGTAATGCAAGTTTCATTTGAATTTTACCTGAATTGAGTTATATGCTGCTTTTCAGAAATACTAACATTATTTTAGGTTAACTATGGTGGTATTTTTATCTTATGAAGAGTTTGTTATATCAGAGCTTTAAAAACTATTTAGAATGTCAAAATGCTCATAATTAGCCTCTTAAAAATTTTAAAAATGCTTTCTTCACAGATGAGCCTCCCACCCACCCCGACTAACCTCATTATGTTTGTGATTGAATGATGGAAAGCAAGGACATTCTCTACAGACTAGAGTTTCCAAGGTGTGTCGGGGTATCTTTCCATGTGGCTTTAAAAATAAACTCCACTATTTATCAGGAAGAATATTTTCCCCCATATTTTTATGGATATTTAGCTGTAACAATAGTGGTTTGTTTGGCTCATTTAGAATCACAAACCTCTTGAGAGAAGAAAAATTCTCCTAGAGGGAGAGCTAAATCAACTCTTATGCATATGGAAGAAATGAATCCAAGCCTTTCTTGTTTCTGTTTTTCCCTCCAAAAAAAAAAAATTTTGTATAAGTGAGGAAGTAGTGCCGAGGACCTATTAGTAATAGTTATTTCCTAATTGCTGCGGGAAGCATCCTGCATGTTTAAATAAATATTGTTAACTGTGACCTCTCGCTTTGCCAGGACTGATAAGGCAGTTGTTTGGCCTATACGAGGCACATACAGTATACACAGAGTAGAGTGCAGCAGGAAAACAGGAAACAATAAATCAGAAATTAGAGCACTGATTGTTGTAGCTAATTACATCAGGCTTCTGCTTAATTTCTCACTCTGTCATTCTAACCTGATTTTCTTGCCAACAGACTTTGCAAATTGCTGGTGTCACGTACATTCAGCAAATAATAATCCTTAGTTACTGTGACTGACAAATGAATGAGCAGGAGAAGATAGTTTATTATGCAAGGATGAACTGAGACATTCACCAGATACCTGCCTGGATGCTCTTTTAATTCATTTACCTAGATGAGCTGCATGATGCATTTCTCTAGGAGCAGAGATTTTGGCATCAAGACAGCTTAATTAGATTTGTGGCTTGGTTTGATAATATCGAGCAAGAAGAAAAGATGGTACTGTATAAGAAAGGGAGGGAAGAGATTGGCCTGGACAAAGAAAGAGACAAAGTGCTAACTTAGCTGTTTAAGCCAAATCTGAAAATAATATGTTTAAGGATAAGATTAGTCAGCACATTATTGAATGCTAATCTTGTTCACACATAGATACGGTGAGGTAACTTGGTATTTTTCAACCCATTGTGGTGTGATTCCTGAAATTCTAAAGCGTGCATGCAAAGCAAGAATGTCAAAAATGAGATGCTCTTGTTCAAAAGTAATTGTTTGATTCCTTCCAGATTCCATTTGTTCATGTAGATAATGCATGGTCAATTCATTTTTCCATGATCCCAGTTCTGGTGTTGTTTGCAAAAACAATTTTCCTTTCCTTTATGATTTTACAAAATTTACATGGTCTCCATGCTTTAAACAATTTTGCTACAGTCTCTGAAGATGGAATATAGAATATCTAACTGAAGAGGATTTTCACTCTATTGTTACTTAGTAAATTTTCCATATGGTGGTTATAGTTTCTGCTTTTGTTGTAGTGTTTACTAATTAGATGATCTACCTGCTGAACAGATCAGCGCCAGTGACCACTTCACCCAGACACTCTGCTTCTTTGGTGCTTAATAAACATCAAATTACTTTGTTTAACCCAAAGGTACCATGTACATAAGGTCTTTAGAAAGAGAACTTTCTCAGTTCAAGATCAAATTTGCTTCCTCTTTCCATTTCTAGTGGGTTCTCATGTTACCGCTGTCTTGCTTTCCGTGTCATCTGTATGGGAGAACATGAACTCAACACAGAGATATAAGGACATCACAGCAGAACCTTCCCCAGGTCACAAAGGACATGGCAGAGCTGTGGGGTTCTCATTCTGTGGAAATCTCTGTTCTACTTAGTAAAGCAAGGGGTCAGCGTTAACTATTTATTTAAATGTGTAGGTGATGTCTTACATGCCAACGATGAGGTTGGAATGCAGACAATTAAGCAGCCCAGAAACTATGATGGAAGGGCTGAAAATCAGAGTATAATGTGCCAGTATTGCCGCAGGCCCAAAGGTCAGAGGCAGCAGAATATTTCACTTCTAGTGTCTCTAAGTGAATTCTTGTGTATCAAGTGCTTAAACCACTACAAAACCCAAACTGACTCTTCAAGAGTCATTCTTAATATAATTTTTTTTCTCCATGTTTTCAGACAAAATGTTATAAATATATATTAAATATTCATGATGTGCCTATTGTGCCATTTGATGTCCCTTCAGGGGAGAAAACTTAATATAGGAGAAATGTATCCCAAGTCATTGCTCTCAAAAGCAGTTGAGGAAAGCAAACTTGAACTTACAAAACAAGCATTAAATAACACAAACCATAATGTGATATTCTAGATACCTAAATGAGTGATATTGAGAATTAGGGCTATGGAATTTAAAGGGACAAAGTTTTTCAGAGAAGACCTAATGGTGATAATTTGACATGAACTTGGAAGGATAAGTAGTATTTGGATAGCTGGAGAAGAAAGAGGAAACTTTTTAAGCAAAGAAAATTGATTAGAAATGGAGAAAAAGCATGGCAAGACTGGAAATAAGGAAATGAATGGTACAAAGGGTTAGGTGGGAAATATGGTTAGATAGAGAAGATTGCCAGGTACTGAGTGTTAGGGGAAGTGTTTGAAATTAGTGTTATAGGTGGTGAGAATGATAGGAGCAGAAATAGAATATTAGAGACCAGTTATAATGGTAAGAAATAGTAATCATGCTCTGTTAAAAATGATGGTTTTGTTTTGATTAAAGAGGGTACATTTTAACCTGGCTGGGAGTTGCATGTGGGAACTGAGAGCTCGCCTGGAAATGCAGCTCTTCCTCTCCATTTGCCTGTTATCATGGAAAGATTAGCAACCTTGTTGCAGAAACCAGAGCCATGAGCCCTTTGAAGACCCCAACCCCTTGCATATCTGCAGGCCTTTGCAAATCTCCAGCCCCCATTACCTGTAAACTGCCCATTTGGCACACCCTTTTGTCTACTTCCCCATGTAATCTTTTCCTTCTACCCAATATAAGCAGCTGGCTTATGGGGAGAGGCAGAGCAGATTTTTGTGGATGACCTACTGCTCTCCCATACTGCCGGCAGTATTAGAATAAACACTCATATATGATTCAACCCTGTCTCTGCCTAATTGGATCAAGTAATGACAAGCAGCAGGGACCCATTGGTTATCCGGTTACAAGACCTCTCAGGGATCCCCAAAAGAGGGACTGATGTGTGGGAAACAGATCCAGGAGAGGAAAGGCTGGAACCAATACATCAATTAAAATAATGCATGTTTTATGAGTTCAGAGTCTAGGTGGTGATTGTAAGGGAGAAAAGGAAAACAGGAAGTCAAAGTCCATTCAGAAACAGAAATCAGTGTATAGCTGAAGTTCCACGTAGAAGATAAAGGGGTCAAAAAGGACAGATTTGGCACCTGGAAGAATTATCTTTGCTTTGGCAAGAATCGAAAATTTGGAAGAGCACGTGTTTAGGTGAAAAGATGAGAGGGCATCAATTTCCAAGGAAATAAGGAGAAGAGACTGAGTTCTTTTCTGGTCTTAGCTGTAATAAGTCTTTCAGATGCCTTATTATTTATCAGTGACAGACATTCGTATTCATACAGCCTGGTTTGCCTGAAGCACACAGACTCGTCTGACAGTAGGTATGACAATTGTGTGAAATGTGTCAAAACTAGGAAGATGTGTGTTGGGGAGGGTAGACAACCTGTTGAAATAGTATCAAATGCTACCCCTTAAATACCAGAGGCAGCATGATGTTTGGGGATGGGGACAAGGGAAGGGAGACACACGTTACCTTCATAAGAAGCTGCCACAAAGAACTGCCTACAAATGATGTGGGTCTCTTAGCTTCCTTTCCTCTTCATTGACTCTACTCAGCTCTAACATTAAATGTGCGCTAGGATCCTGGTTCTTGGACTTAACCTGCTAGGGTTTGGTGTCTCTGCCCATTCCGTTGACTGGTATGTGACTGGCTTGTCTCCTGCTGTGCCTTTGCTCTAAGTACTAGGTTTTAGGGTCCAGTGTCTAATCTCATCCCATTCACTAGTGAATGGCTTTGCAATTGCTGGGTCATCACTGTCCGTTGGAAGGGACTAAGCAGTCTAGAATAGTATATACATATATCCTATATAATAAAAGCATAACATGCAAATCGACTGAACAACTGAATGACCGATCGGCGGGGAGTGGGGCTGTCAAGCAGGCGGTGCTAGGCCAGCCAAGGTGTGTGCCAGCGAGCAGAGGGAGGGAACGGTGATGGGAGGTGCGGTGGCAGTGACCAGTGGTGGCAGAAGGGCAATGGGCCTCCCAGTGGCCTCCCACAGAGTGAGTGAGGTAGCCAGAGGCAGCAGTGGTGGGGTGATGGGGGTGGTGCCATCCCCTGATGTGCCCGCCTGGTCGTCTCACGAAAAGGGAGGCTGGACTGTGGCTTAGGCCTGTCCTTTGAGGGCTCCCTGACTATGAGAGGGTGCGGGCCAGGCTGAGGAACCCCTCCCCTCACCCCCCATTGTGGAATTTTCATGCACTGGACCTCTAGTGTGTGTGTGTGTGTGTGTGTGTGTGTGTGTGTGTGTGTGTGTAAAATCTTCCGTTTCTTTCACTTCTTTCACACCTCAGCCACTACAACATTAGACATGAAGGGCTGATACTTTTGCTTGTCACTGTACTTTTACTCACTTCATCCTCACTGCCAGATGGCATGGGACTAAAAAATCAAAGTAGCAGCATATTTGTCCTTTTTGCACATATTAGCATCTGTGACAGTTTCAAACCTTGTGCAAGAGAAAAGGATGTGATTGTGAACTGCGCATGAGCACAAGAAGAAGCTCAAATACATGTCCTGACTCAAGATAGCTCATATTAATCTAGCTACTGTGGTGGTTATAGGGAGAGACTGAAGATTCAAACCACTCCCAAAGGAAAGCCACTTACAACCACCTTTGATAATAACAGGAGCAATCCTTCCAAATGACACCAAGGTAAAATTCGAGGTTGACTTTTGCAGATGAGTCAATCAGAGTCTTAAGGACTTGGTTTGCAGTGTCCAGTGCAGCTACGTCTCCCAGTTAAGACATTAATCTGGTTTCGTTTTTACCCTGTTTAAAAGCCTGTTGACAGAACTTATACAAAGATCACTGTATTGATCCAAATTTTGGATCTAGAATGGAGGTCGGTTAAAATTCACCCAGATTGACATTATAGGAAAACTTGGTTTATCCCCCCCCCACCCCATTCCCAAGGACTTTAAAATGTTCTTTCTCCAGGTAATTTTCACTGGTGAATGATTTGCTATAAATCAGTGCACTGTACTAGTTCAAAGTTTTTATTTTAATCAGGGTTCCCAGAATAATTAACTTTTAAAAGAGCCTCAGCGTCTTCCCTTCTTCTTCTTCTTTTTTTTTACTTAAATTTGTAATGCTCTTGCTTTCTTGGACCCTGATGACACCGTAAATGGGAATGTAACTAAGAGTTTATGCTGCTCATTAGTGTAGCTCCACACACCTGTGCCACACCATGTCTATAAAAGACTGGGCTTACTGCCCTAGGGAGCACCGTATAAAAGAGGTTGCTTCAGGCAAGGTCCCTCTTGGGAGGAATATTGTTTTCTCTTTTAAAAATATTAGTTCTAATAGTTTCTTCATATAAGATCACCAGAAGAGAAAAGGTTAAAGAAAAGCACAGTTCTGCCAAAATCCAATTAATCCCTTTCATGAAAAAAACATTATTAGTAAGAGTTGTAATCTTTGTATTTGACTGATTTACTCCACATGCAAAAAAAAAAAAAAAAAAACAAACCACAAACATTGAGTTTAAGTGTTTGTGTCTGGAGATGTGAATACTATAAGTACTAGAGGCCTTCAGAATTCTCCTCATCAGCCCCATCAGCCACTTTCCTACTCCACATTTGCACCCCAAATGGACATGCCAAAATTGTTTCTAGGTAGGAATTCTGAAGCCATCACACACTAGAAAAGCAAACCTAGGTTCAAGTGGAGAGCCTCATGGGATGCATAGAGCAACAATCTTGGGAAGAGCCCTTGCTGTTCCCAACTTCTGGTCATTGTCCCCATCTATTTACTGATCCGCTTCTGTTCTAGGGGGCAGGCTCAGTCACAAGATCTCCTTCCCAGGCCTGTTTTACCGTTACAGATGTCATATGACAGTTTTAGCCAATGAGAAGTAAATATAAGCTGTAAGTTGGGCTTCTTGGAAAATTATTTTAAAAGAGGCAGCTAACTTTGCTCTTTCTTATTTTCATACCTGGACAAAATATATAATGCGAGCGGCAAAGTAGTCATATTGTGACCAGAGTGAGGGATGTGGGAGATAAACCCACATGCTAAAGATGGCTGGACAGAAAGGCAGAAGAGATTCAGGCCCCTGAAGGTATCGTAGAGTCAACACCCTAAGGCAAACCTATTCCAGACTGGCAGTTTCTTCTATCACTCATTTCTTCTACTTCTGTGACTTTCTCAATAAACTTTCTCACAGTTTGAGTCGTAGATCTGAATTCTTTCCTTGCCTGAACTCAAGTACCAAGGTTGCTGAACCAAGGTCTGGTCTGACTCCACAAGTAAAGCATATATGCCATTCTCACCCTCTTGCCCCTCTTTCCAGTGGGTGGGAGTGAGGTGGAAAGTTCTAACCCTCTAATCATTTTGTTGGTTTTCTAGCAACCAGCATTTCCCTCCCCCTGCCCCCCATCTGTGGATCACAACCCAAAGTCACTTCATTAACATAAACTGAGGGTTCATTGAAGGACTTGGTATGAATAACAGAAGGCATATCTTCCTGGTTATCACCCTTGAGCTACTTCAGGAACTGGCAACAAAAAACAAATATTATAACAAAAGGTGCTCCTATATTTATTGTCATATTTAGGACATTATAAGGGGTTTCAGGAACTCTTGCCAGAAGCTGGGGACAAAGGCCAAAAAATCACAATATCACACTCTCTATTGCAAAATCATAAAGATATTATTCTTTATTTTTATTCCTACTGTATGTTCATCAAAATAACTTTTATAGTTTATTAAAATTCATCACTTTTTCTTCACGATTCTTTTTCTATATTTTAAGAAATTCTCAAGGTATTATTGCTTTGCTTTCCATAGTTAGACCTTTAATCCATCTGGAGATTATTTAAGGTTTGATGTAAAGATCAGCTTTTATTTTACTATACAGGCCAGAAATTATCTAACAGTTTCTTTTTTGGTCTTTTCCAGACTATTTGTAATATTACACTTTTTATATAGCATGATACTGTATATGAGCTCTCTATTCTGCAACACTTGCCTATCTATCCTGTACAAATTCCATGTTACCTTAATAACAATAGCTTTCTTATAAAACTTGATATCTGGTTGATTAATACTGCTATTCTTTATATTCCTTCAAAAATTTCCTCTTTATCCTATGTTATTTAATATTTAAAGTCCTCATTTTTTTAAAAAAAGTTTTAGATTCACAGAAAATTTGAAAAGAAGGTGTTTAATTAAGCCATCGAAGAATTAAAGATTGAGTCAAATAGAAAATTATCCAGGCTTTATTAGGAGCAAATGGATGGGCTCACGGCTCCTGGGAAGGGAAGGAGACTGGTGAGGCCGCACCCGAATTCAACTGGGCTGGGTTTTTAAGGCCTGGGGCGGTTAAGGGAGGAGAGGAGTTGGGTAGGAGGAAGTGGTCTTTAGAATGTATGGAACCCCCCCCCCCGCCCCCAGGGTGCTACCAGTGCCAGGGGCTATGGATGCCAGGATATTGCTGTTAATGGTCTGGGCGGTCAGGCTGTACCTGGCTGGGGTGGGGGGTGAGGGGGATGGTTTATGGCTTTTTCCGGAGGGTGAATGCTTGGACAGAAGGTACAGAGATTTCCCATATAGTCCCTATTCCCAGTCTTCCCATTATTAACATTCCCACTGAATAGATAAATCTACACTGACATACCATAATCACTCAAAGTCCAAAGTTTACCTTAGGGTTCACCTTAGTGTTGTATATTCCTTGGGTTTGGAAAAGTATATAATTACATGTATCCATAATTATACAAAGTGTTTTCATTGCCTTAAAAATCCTCTGTACTCTACCTGTTCACTCCCCCTCTCCCCAAAAGCCTTACCCCACCCACAATTTCTGGAAACCACTGATATATTTTACTGTCTACATTCTTTTACTTTTTCCAGAATCTCGTATAGTTGAAATCATACAGTATGTAGGCTTTTCAGTTGGCTTCTTTCACTTAGCAATGTGCATTTAAAGTTCCTCAATGTCTTTTTTTTTTTTAATATATTTTATTGATTTTTTTTACAGAGAGGAAGGGAGAGAGATAGAGAGTTAGAAACATTGATGGGAGAGAAACGTCAATCAGCTGTCTCCTGCACACCTCCTACTGCAGATGTGCCCCCAACCAAGGTACATGCACTTGACCGGAATCAAACCTGGGACCTTTCAGTCTGCAGGCCGACGCTGTGTCCACTGAGCCAAACCAAATAGGGCATAAAGTTCCTCCATGTCTTTTGAAGGCTGGCTAGCTCAACCTATTGCTGAATAATAATCCATTTTCTGGCTGTACCAGTTTGTTTATCCATTCACCTACTGGAGGGCATCTTGGTTGCTTTCAAGTTTTGGCAGTTATGAATAAAGCTGCTATAAAATATCCATTCAGAAGTCCCTTTGTGAATATAACTTTTCAGCTCCTTTGGAGCATGATTGCTGGAATCTTATGAAGAGTATGCTTAGTTTTGTAAGCAATAGTCAGTTATCCTTCAAAATCATTTGAATTCCACCAGCGATGAATGAGTTCTTGTTGCTGTACATCCCCACCAGTATTTGGTATTGTTAGTGTTCCAGATTTGGACATTTCTAAATGGCAGGTAATAGTATCTTACTGTTGTTTTAGAGTGCATTTCCCTGATAATATTTAATGTGGAAAATTTTTTATATGCTTACTTGCCATCTTTTTTGGTAAGGTATCTATTAAGATCTTAGGTCCATTTTAATGGAGTTGTTTTCTTATTGTTGAATTTTAAGAGTTCTTTGTTTTGGATACAGTTGTCTGTCAGATGTGTTTTTTGAAAATATTTTCCCACAGTCTGAGACTTGTCTTCTCGTTTTCCTGGCATTGTTTTTCACAGAGCAGAAGTTTTCAACTTTAATGAAGTACAGCTTACCAATTATTTCTTTCATAGGTTGTATCTTTAGTGTTGTATCTGAAAAGTCATTGCCATACTCAAGGTAATCAAGATTTTTGCATGTTACCTTCTAATTTAGAGTTTTGTGCTGTACATTTAAGCTTGTGATCCATGAGTTTGTTTGTTTTGTATGTGAAAGGTCTAAAGTCTTTGTCTAAATTCATTTTTTTTGCATGTGAATGTCCAGTTGTTCCAATAATTAAAAAAAAAAGACCATCTCTGCTGCATTGTATTGCTTTTGCTCCTTTGACAAAGATCAGTTGATTCTATTTATGTAGGAATATTTTGTTCCACTGATCTGTCTGTTCTTTCACACTGTTTTGATTACTGCTGCTTAATGGTGGGTAATTTCAGTTCTCCACCTTTGTTCTTCTTCAGTATTGAGTTAGCTATTCTGGGTCTCTTGACTCTCCATATAAATATTAGGATTAATTTGTTAATATCCATAAAATAACTTGCTGGGATTTTGTATTGAATTATAGATAAAGTTGGGAAGAACTGACATTTTGACAATATTGAGTCTTTCTATCCACGAACATGAAATATCTATTTACTTAAGTCTTTGATTTTGTTTAACAGTTTAGTAGTTTTTCCCCCCATCACATTTGTATTGTATATATTGTTAGTTTCTATCTAGGTATTTCATTGTTTGAAATGCTAATATAAATGATATTGTGATTTTAATTCTAAATTCCTCTTGTTCATTGTTGGAATAAAGGAAGGCGATGGACTTTGCGTATTAAGCTTGAATTGTGCAACCTTGCTATAAATGCTTATTAGTCCCAGGAGTTTGCTGTTATTGTTGATTCCGTCATATTATCTTTGAACAAAAACAGTTTTATTTCCTACTTCCCCAGCTGCATACCTTTGATTTCTTTTCTTGTCCTATTGTATGAACTAGGACTTCCAGTAATATTGAAAAGGAGTGGTGAAAGACACATCCTTGTCTTGTTCCTCATCTTAATGGGAAAGCTTTTGAGTTTCTCACCATTAACGATGATGCTAGCTGTAGGTTTTGCAGATATTCTTTATCAAGTTGAAGAAGTTCCTCTCTATTACTAGTTTACTGAGTTTTCTTTTTTTAAAGTCATGAATGGGTACTGGATTTTGTCAAATATTTTTCCTGCACTTATTCACATGATCCTGTGATTTTTCTTCTTTAGCCTACTGATGTGCGAGATCATATTGATTTTCAAATATTGAACCAGTTTTGCATACATGGGATAAATCCCATTTGTTGGATTTGATTTGCTGATATTTTGTTGAGGATTTTTACATTTATGTTCATAAGAAATATTATTCTGTAATACCCTTTTTTAAGTAAAGTCTTTATCTGGTTTTGGTATTAGAGTAATGCTGATCTCATAGAATGAGTTATGAAGCTTCCTCTCTGCTTCTGTCCTCTGAAAGAGATGGTTGATGATTGATCTAACTTCTTCCATAAATGGTTGATAGAATTAAAAAGTGAACCCATCTGGGCCTGATACTTTGTGTTTTGAGAAGATTATTATTTATTGATTCAATTTTTTAATAGATACAGGCCTATTTCTATTCTTCATTGTGTGAGTTTTGGCATTTTGTGCATTTATGAATCTATTAAAAACTATGAAAGTTACACCAAAATCCAAATTTCAAACACATTTTAGACTCTGTCCCCTCCTAGCTACTATTGCCTGTGTCTAGCCCAGGCCTCAGCATTGTGCTTTGGCTCTGTTTTACTTGATGATTTGCTATGTGCAAGAATGGGGGAGTTATATTACTGGGGTCATTTCCTATTCCACTGATTATAAATGTTGGGAAAATTTATATATATAGGCATTAGATAATGGATACAGATACTACCATGAATGAATTTTTGGGGCTAACAATGAAGTAGGATGAAAACACTATATTATAAGACTTTCTATTTGGGTTGGTAAAGAGAACCAGACCAGAGAGAATATTTATACTTACATTTAGCAATACTGAGAACTATAGGGAAATTCCTATATCTGTGTGTATGTATGTTCTTTAGATAAATGCTTGCCATCCTACCTGAATGATTTAAAATATGAAATTTCTCAGTAGCTTACACTATTAGTTGAAGGTATAACTTTAATGCCTAACCACACTAAATATTTTATAAGTTATTTTGAATCTGGTAGTGTGTTCTTTTATACTCTGCTTTCCACAACCTCCCCCACCCCAATAGCCAACATATTGAAAGTTATATAATAAACTCAATCTAACTTTAAATGTATTGATAGTTATATTTTATTGAGCACATACTATGTGCCAGACTTTATTAAGTTCCTTAAGTATATTTTCTTATTAAAACCTCACAACCACCTTGAGTTAGGTACTATGCTTATTTCTGTGTAATCAATGAAGGAACTGAGGCATAGAAAAGCACAGAATAATTAAAGTTTGAACTGGAATAGAGTCCAAGACAATCTGATTCTGACACCTACCTTTTGAAATACTATACCATACTCACCTCCACTATATGGATATTAACATAATCAGTGGAGAATGAGGCATTACTCTATAATCCAACATATTATTATCTCTGCTAAAAAACAAATGAATGATACAAATTCACAAACATAAATTTCAAAACTCCACTGAGTTTTGTTTTGTTTTTCTGGTAGAAAAAAGGTACATTAATTTTCAGTCTCTCTGTTTTTGTTGTTGTTGTTGTTGTTGCTTTGTTGTTGTTATTTGTTTTAAAGACTGAATAGACAACAGATAATTAAAGCCATGGCATAGAATTGGCATTGCTTGCTTCAGATTGAATAGGTGTCAGATCTACAAAGACTATGTCCTGTGAGACAAAGGCAAGGAGAAGGATGTGAGAATAACAAGATGAATTTACAAAATGGGAATTTTAAAAGAAACAACAAAGTGTGAAGATAGCAGTAATAAACAATTGGTAAATGAAGAGATTTGGGGCATGTATTGTTAATAAGAAAAGAATTCTTGAAGAGAGGAGAAGAGCTTCAGATTAAATGAAGAAAATTGCATGTAGAATAGAACAAAAGAAGTTATTGCATGTATAAGGGGAAATCTAGGGAATGTTCAGGAAGGAATTCTACCAAGCCCTTAGAGACCAACAAATTGGGTCATGATTAGAAAAACAAAAAAACACAGAAATACCCTAAATTGTTTCAGGGAACACCTCAGTGCGGTGTTTGAGGAATGACTAGGATGGTTTATGTAGCCCATTTTGAGAGCTCTGATAATTACGATTTAAGAACCACAATTCATAATCCTGAGAGCCATTTGAAAGGTCGTTCAGAATGGCAGCGATGGGGCCTGGAAGATGAACACTGGGCAATTATGTTGGTGGTGCTGTGGGGAATCCCACACAGAGAGGGAGCTGTTATTGCTTCTCAGGGAGTGGGGAGTGTGAGCAAAGTAACATTTTATAAGTACAAATGTGTTACTTTTCTGTAAAAGAGACATATAAAAAAGAAGGAGGTGGTCCAGAGACTCAGGAGAGTTACCACTGGCATTGATGGAGAAGTGCGGCAGTGTAAATATAAAATACAGAACTGAGTCATCCAGAGATCTCTGGAGCCCTGGAGTATATGGATGGAAACTTATGTGCACAATAGCAGATTCTACATTGAGGGGCTGAGGTATAGTTGAAAAAAACGTGGATGCAACTTCATATAAATGGAAAGAGGTCAATTACAGTGATCCAGAGAAGAGCAGAGAAAGAGGAAAACTAAGTCATGTCCACAGGAACTGTAGGAGGGAGAACGGATTAGGGAAAGCCAGTGAAGAAGAATTCTGAATTTTCCTTATTGAGTCATATGTCAAATTTTCATATGGATTGGATTAAAAATAATTTAATTTTGGCAGCGCTCCACTAGAACTTTTATAAAATATACATTCTTTTCTGTTTTTTCACTACCTGCAAAAATGAATCTTAGCTTTGCAATCGAGCACATAAAGTAAAATAAATAAATGAGTGTACTGCAGCAAAAGTTCAACTCTAATTACTTTAATCTAATATTTTATTTCTTAAAGTATCATTGTTTTAGGTTTTAAGTGGTCATATTAAAATAGATTCAAATAATAAGAAAATTATTTTTACAAAACCTGAATAAGAGTTAATACATTTATTATAATCAATACATTAGTATATTATGGAAACTTAGGAAATTAATTTTTTTTACAGTCCTTGCCTCCTCTTCTGCCTCAGAAGTGTTTATATGTGAAGCAGAAGCATCAGAGCGAGGGATAATTAGTTTGGTCTTTGGGAACATTTCCCAGATAATCACATGGTGCCCCAGAGACCTGAGAAAAGAACAGCATGTATGAAACTCGGAGTTCTAATTGAAGCCTAATCACTGACTCACATTCAGGTTCTTTGAGCAAATGAATTAACCCATCTCTGGCTCTCCACAGCACAAGGAGAATAAGGCCTCCCTTAAGACAATGTGGGATGTATTAGCAATTTAATGATGCTAAATGCCTTGGAGATACAAGGCTACACTATACAAATAAAGGTTAAGTAAGAATGGAGAAAACAAAGGAAAAAACAAGCTTGGGAATCTGTTTGGAGTAATTCCTGGAAAAGCCCCTCAAGAGGCCAGGGTGTCCTGCCTGGGCTTTTTTGCATAGCTGCTGAGTCAATAGACCACTCTTCACAGGAGGAGGGGCTGAGGGATGCTGTGTACTTCCCACTAGGTAAGCATCAATTCCTTTGGTCCAGGTATTGCTTGTATGTGCTAAGGGAGAACATTCATAGTGTCCTATAGCCTGAGGTGGTTTGCAGTGAGGAAACACTAGGCTGTCATCTGAAATCTGTGGGAATGCCAGCTGGATGGAAGTGGTTAGAGCCCTGTGTTGGTATTTTAAATATATAGTGAAGACATATGTAAAACTCAAGAAAATTTTCAGAAGAAAGAGAAGTTATACAGATCCATGTTTCCTTACCCCAATATCTCAAGGCTTATGTGTTTAGAATTTTGATTTTTTTAATATAGGTCCCTATCTATTTATCTCTATCTATCTATCATCTATCATCAGTCTATCATCTATCTATCATCTATCTATTTACATAACCAGTGGAGACTAAGCAATCATTCCATAATTGAATTCATTACTATCTGTATCACAAAACATTTGAATGGCACAAATAAACCTAAGTCACACGTAACCTCACATCAGCTTGGTCCAATTTTGCTGGTAATTATTTATTAAACATTTTTAATCAGCATTAGAAATTTGCCTTTTGTCAGAAACAGACTCAAAGATAAAGAGAACAGACTGATGTTGCCAGAGGGGAAAGGAGTTGGGGTCTGGGTGAAAAAGGTGAAGGGATTAAGAAGTACAAATGGGCAGTTACAAAATAGTTATGGGGATGTAAAATACAGCATAGGGAATCTATTCTAATAAAACAGTAATATGCAAATTGACCCTCACTTCATCACACCCACAAGCCACACCCACCAACCAATCAGGAGCAAACATGCAAATTAACTCAACTAAGATGGCAGCAACCACAGAGTTGCACTGGGCAATGGAGGAAGCCAGGGCCCTGTGGGCCCTGAGCTCTACTCAAGGCTACAAAGTTTCAATTATAGAAGATAAACAAACCCCAGATACCTACTGGGCTGGAACGCAACCCAGGTTTCAAGCAGGGGACCAAAGCAACAAAGTTTCAGTTATAGAAGTTAAATAAATCCCAGATACCTGCTTCCAGCCAGGCACCCCAGTAGGGACTGGAACCCTGAAGGGGATGTGGACAGCCTGAAAATGGCCCTCAGCCCCTCTCTCAGGCAGGCCACACCCCTATGGGGTGAGGGTTCCCACTGGGGGGCTTGGCAAGCCTGTAAACAGCCATCAGCCCCTCACCCAGGCTGGCCAGGCATGCCAGCAGGTGGACATCTCCCGAGGGGTCCCAGACTTTGAGAGGACACAGGCTGGGCTGAGGGATCCCCCCAAGTGCACACATTTTTGTACACCGGGCCTCTAGTATTATCATAACTATGTATTGTGCCAGGTAGGTACAGGAAATATCAGGGGGAACATTTTGTAAAGTATGTTATTATCTAAAGTCTAAATGCTATGCTATTTACCTGAAACTAATTCAAAATAATATTGAATACAAACTGTAATTGAAAAATTAAATAAAAATAATTTGGCTTTTGCATACCAGAATTATAGATTTGTTATTTAAAAAACACACAAGCCAACTCTGAGGTTGAAACTGCAAATTTAGCCTTGTATATAGGTTTTATGTCTGGACTGTATAATTTTTTTCTGGGGGGCTGTCTATATAGGTGGAAATTATAATTATTATTTAAGGGCCACAATTCATTTAACTCACTATTAAATAGTTTTTGTGATTTTCCTTAACCCAAATCCATGGGCCCATATATAAGCTCCTGGGGAAACATGAACTCAGTTAACCCCTGAAATAGTATGGACACTTCTGTGTATAGGTTCATTTTTCCAGAGAGATGATCCATATATTTTTTCTTCCTTAAAATCTCTAAATATCCTAAGAGTCAGAAAGTTCATAAACTTCTACTTTAAGTTAATAAAACAGAGGTTAATAACAATAATTTAATAGGTAGGTACATTAATATTTTACTAATATAGTCCTTACCATGGCCAGGAAGGCCACCCAGACCAGTTCCCTCCTCCCTGTGCTCATCTTGCCTACTCTCCACTCCTCCCTGAGCTCCAGCTCCATTGGCATTCTTCCTGTTTCTTGTATTCAGAAAACTGGGTTCTGCCTCAAAGGTTTTGTAGGAATTATTAGCTTCGCCTGGTGCCTCTACCCAAGATCTTCCCAAGGCTGGATGCTTTTGTCATTTAAATCTCAGTTTAAATGCCACCTCCTCTGAGAAGCCTTCTCTGACTACTTAACCTAAAATTATTCCCTAATTACTCTCCATTGCATCATTCTGATTTTTCTTCTCAATACTGAGATTTAGTCACAATTTGCATGGCTAGGCACGGTGGCCCTCAGAGCACTTACCCTCTGATTGAAATTATTTATTTGTTTGTTTGTTTGCTTATTTATTTAACTAGTGCCCCAGTGCACAGATTTGTGCACATTGAAAGAAAATTAATTAGAAGGTGGCTGGCAGGGCAGGAATGGGCAAGACAGGCCGGACATGTCCTGGAGATAACCTCCCGTGGTTCCTCCCTGGCAGGCAGCACCTGGGGCCACTGGGACTTGAAGGGCATCTTTGGAGTGAGTGGGGTCCCTCTGGCAGGTGGTGGCCCTTGGTCTGGCCTGTGGTGATCAGGCCAAAACTGGCCCTCCAACATCTCCTGAGGGGTCTTTGATTACAAGAGGGCGGTTCTCGGTGACTCACCCTGTAATCAGGCTCCCTCCTCTCTGATTCCAGGGTGTGTGCCACTCAGCAGCTCCTGCATTGAGTGTCTGCCCCCTGGTGATAAGTGCATGTCATAGCTACCGGTTGGAGGGTCGCTTAGCCTTTTATATATAGATAGATATAGATAGATATAGATATAGATATAGAAATAGATATAGATATAGATATAGATATAGATATAGATATAGATATAGATATAGATATAGAT